>WNWK01027637.1:0-25000 GCA_009830355.1 Cherax destructor | reverse complement strand
ATAAGGCAGACAAAACACACAAAAAGCTAAATGCTCTTACTTCACTACACACTTACGAGGTGACGACTGCTGTAAGGACAGAATGACTTGTTATTAACAACCATGAAGATCCAGACAATGTAATGGACGCAACACACGAGTGGTTTGTATCTACTCACTTGCATGCTAAAAGATTTCACTGTAACAGTGAAGTGTAGTGTTTGTGTGTGTGTGTGTGTGTGTGTGTGTGTGTGTGTGTGTGTGTGTGTGTGTGTGTGTGTGTGTGTGTGTGTGTGTGTGTGTGTGTGTTATGAGTTATTTTTTTTGTTAAATAGGTGGTTGGTTGATTGACTAAGCAGTTCGATTAACTGGATGGCTGGTTGCTAGAAACTGGTTGGTCTTGTGGTTGGATGGGTGGTCGGTTGACTGGTTGTCTTGGTGGCTGCTTTCTTGGTTTGGTGGTTGGTTTGGTGGTTGGTTTGGTGGTTGGTTTGATGGTTGGTTGCTTTGTTGTCTACTTGGCGTGCTTGGTTGGTGTGCATAGGGCGGCATGAATGTTACTGATACACCGGATTTATTTTCAGAGAATAAGCAAGAACACTCCTCGCGTCACTCTAGACAAACACGTTAATGTCTTAGAAAATCTACAAACAGAAGATTGAGAAACTTATGGAACATGTGGGAATCTTTACTGAGGAAACGTTTAGCCACATAGTGGCTTCATCAGTCTAACACGATTAAGAACTGTGTAAGAGGAGGAGGAATTTAAGGTAATTAGTCCCTCAGCCTGGAATTGATATTAAATTAGACATATGTGCAATACTTGAGTATCTTTAATGAGGAAACGTTTCGCCACACAGTGCCTTCATCAGTCCATACAAAGGAGAATGGTGAAGAACAGGAGGAGTTTGAGGTAATCAGTCCCTCAACCTTGAGTCTATGTAATCGGTCTATCAATCTTGAAAAGAATACAGCATATGTGAGAAGTGGCTTATATACTGTAGGCAGGAGAGGTGCAGCAGTCGTAGGTGGTGTCACATTTGATAAATCGAAATGTGTTAGTAGGTCATGCCTGAAGGTTAGGCAAGTGAAGAATTTCCGGTATATAAGACACTTCTTCGCACATATGTTGTATTATTTTCAAGATTGATGAACTGATTACATAGACTCAAGGCTGAGGGACCGATTACCTCACACTTCACCATTCTCCTTTGTATGGACTGATGAAGCCACTGTGTGGCGAAACGTTTCCACAATAAAGATACCCAAGTGTTGCATATGTGTCTAATTTATCACCTTGTCGGTTCTCTGAACCATTCATCTACATGGAACTGATGTGTTCAGTCCTGAAGCCTCGCTTGTTATTTTTTTACTAACCTGAAGCCTCGCTAGTTCACAATTTTGCTAAGCCGAAACCTAAATAGCCTGACTAGCTCACACTTTTATTAAGCTGAAGCCTGGCTAGCTCACACTTTTACTAAGCTGAAGCCTGGCTAGCTCACACTTTTACTAAGCTGAAGCCTGGCTAGCTCATACTTTTACTAAGCTGAAGCCTGGCTAGCTCTTTATTAAGCTGAAGCCTGGCTAGCTCACACTTTTACTAAACTGAAGCCTGGCTAACTCACACTTTTACTAAACTGAAGCCTGACCAGCTCACACTTTCACTTAGCTGAAGCCTGACTAGCTCACACTTTTACTAAGCTGAAGCCTGGCTAGCTCTTTATTAAGCTGAAGCGTGGCTAGCTCACACTTTTACCAAACTGAAGCCTGGCTAACTCACACTTTTACTAAGCTGAAGCCTGGCTAGCTCACACTTTTACTAAGCTGAAACTTGGCTAGCTCACACTTTTACTAAGCTGAAGCCTGGCTAACTCACACTTTTACTAAGTTGAAGCTTGGCTAGCTCACACTTTTACTAAGCTGAAACCTGGCTAGCTCACACTTTTACTAAGCTGAAGCCTGGCTAGCTCACACTTTTACTAAGCTGAAGCCTGGCTACCTCACACTTTTACTAAGCTGAAGCCTGGCTAGCTCACACTTTTACTAAGCTAAAGCCTGGCTAGCTCACACTTTTACTAAGCTGAAGCCTGGCTAGCTCACACTTTTACTAAGCTGAAGCCTGGCAAGCTCACACTTTTACTTAGCTGAAGCTTGGCTACCTCACACTTTTACTAAGCTGATGCCTGGCTAGCTCACACTTTTACTAAGCTGAAGCCTGGCTAGCTCACACTTTTACTAAGCTGAAGCCTGGCTAGCTCACACTTTTACTAAGCTGAAGCCTGACTAGCTCACACTTTTACTAAGCTGAAGCCTGGCTAGCTCACACTTTTACTAAGCTGAAGCTTGGCTAGCTCACACTTTTACTAAGCTGAAGCCTGGCTTGCTCACACTTTTACTAAGCTGAAGCCTGGCTAGCTCACACTTTTACTAAGCTGAAGCTTGGCTAGCTCACACTTTTACTAAGCTGAAGCTTGGCTAGCTCACACTTTTACTAAGCTGAAGCCTGGCTAGCTCACACTTTTACTAAGCTGAAGCCTGGCTAGCTCACACTTTTACTAAGCTGAAGCCTGGCTAGCTCACACTTTTACTAAGCTGAAGCCTGGCTAGCTCACACTTTTACTAAGCTGAAGCCTGGCAAGCTCACACTTTTACTAAGCTGAAGCTTGGCTAGCTCACACTTTTAATAAGCTGAAGCCTGACTAGCTCACACTTTACTAAGCTGAAGCCTGGCTAGCTCACACTTTTACTAAGCTGAAGCCTGGCTAGCTCACACTTTACTAAGCTGAAGCCTGGCTAGCTCACACTTTTACTAAGCTGAAGCCTGGCTAGCTCACACTTTTACTAAGCTGAAGCCTGGCTAGCTCACACTTTTACTAAGCTGAAGCCTGGCTAGCTCACACTTTTACTAAGCTGAGGCCTGGCTAGCTCACACTTTTACTAAGCTGAAGCCTGGCTAGCTCACACTTTTACTAAGCTGAAGCCTGGCTAGCTCACACTTTTACTAAGCTGAGGCCTGGCTAGCTCACACTTTTACTAAGCTGAAGCCTGGCTAGCTCACACTTTTACTAAGCTGAAGCCTGGCTAGCTCACACTTTTTTATCTCTCCGAAAAAAATGCCTCGCCATAATAACCTGATTCTCATTAAAAAGTCTTTTGCCAACAGGAATTTCATAAGCTACTTGCTGGGGCAGGCTTAAAAAATATATATATATGTATATATTTATATATATTCACGGCTATTTATATACTAAATTGCCAGGGTTATTTATATAATATAAATTTTAAGTTCATTACCAGCGTTTGCCTCACGTAATTTACATGATTTGTATAGAAATTTAAAAATAAAATACTCATTTTTAGAATCGCGTGCTAAAATATAATATTTCCCAGTTTTTGATCCTAGGAATTGGAACTACACTCTACTGAATAGGCGCTGCTCTGACGTAGAGTCTTTGTACGGCTTACCTTACCATTCCTCGGATCCAACCTGACTGCCTTCCATTTCTCCCTTAATAATTTTAATAATAATAATAATAATAATAATAATAATAATAATAATAATAATAATAATAATAATAATAATAATAATAATAATAATAATAATTCGAAGGTTTTCCGGAGATTCTATCTCGGTCAAGTCAGAATTAATTACAGACATGAATGTCTGATGGGTCAAGGGTTGAACTGCTCGTCTCACTTGACCCTCAGATCGAATCTTCTAAAAAGGGGAAAAAACTGGAAAGTTTTCAGGTAAGTGTTTAGATGTGAGGGTCAGTGGCAGCCATATTGCAGAAATCTTTTTTTTTTTCAAGTTGATTGGCGTCAGAAAATTCATTTAGGCTTTTTACTGTTTTTTTTTTTAAATGCTAAAATTATTTGAGCGAAAATTACATACCATCTCTTTTCTTAAACATTTTCCTCTAAGAGAAATGTTTTGGTTAGTTACATTTGGCAATAATTCTGCCGCCAAGAGTCTGAGCAAGAAGGCCCCAACCGACAGGTTTGAACACGGTGAAAATCATGCTCAGAACATGTCAGGCTCCGGCTCCTGGTCCACTTACCAGTTTGTCTCGGACCTCCGAAGTGCTTGAATGTGATTTTCTAATCATACAGATTGACCATCACTATACGTAATAACGTTTTGTGGTGAACCACTGACACATTCAGCTATCTTTATAAATCATTTACTATCAACAGCCATCGCCATGTTGTCAAAAAAATGGAAATCTTCTTATGATAGTAATCATAAGTACACTAGCAAATGGAAAGAAACATTTGTATTGGTCCAAAAAGTTGATGATGGATCGTAGTCGGCTTATTGTAAATTGTACCATTGCAACATTGTACCAGGAGTTAGCAACGTCTCAAATCATGAAAAGTCTGAGAAACACAAGCGGATAACTCCATTACAAGGCCAGACGTAACTTAATGTAAGAAAGACTCGTAGGCAAGATAATGATCAAGTTAAGGCAGCAGAACTGCATCTGTCATTGTGACATACGTACACTTGACCATCTGAGTACATGGGCATGGGAGTACACTGGAATATGATAGTACGTGGGCATGGGAGTAGACTGGAATATGATAGTACGTGGGCATGGAAGTACACTGGAATATGATAGTACGGGGGGGCATGGAGTACACTGGAAATGATAGTACGTGGGCATGGAAGTAGACTGGGATATAAGGTGATAGTACGTGGGCATGGAAGTACACTGGAACATGATAGTACATGGGCATGGGAGTACACTGGAATATGATAGTACGTGGGCATGGGAGTACACTGGAACATGATAGTACGTGGGCATGGGAGTACACTGGAACATGATAGTACATGGGCATGGGAGTACACTGGAAATGATAGTACATGGGCATGGGAGTACACTGGAACATGATAGTACTGGGCATGGGAGTACACTGGAAATGATAGTACGTGGGCATGGGAGTACACTGGAACATGATAGTACGTGGGCATGGGAGTACACTGGAACATGATAGTACGTGGGCATGGGAGTACACTGGAACATGATAGTACGTGGGCATGGGAGTACACTGGAACATGATAGTACGTGGGCATGGGAGTACACTGGAACATGATAGTACAGTAGGCATGGGAGTACACTGGAACATGATAGTACGTGGGCATGGGAGTACACTGGAACATGATAGTACATGGGCATGGGAGTACACTGGAACATGATAGTACGTGGGCATGGGAGTACACTGGAACATGATAGTACGTGGGCATGGGAGTACACTGGAAAATGATAGTACGTGGGCATGGGAGTACACTGGAACATGATAGTACGTGGGCATGGGAGTACACTGGAACATGATAGTACGTGGGCATGGGAGTACACTGGAACATGATAGTACGTGGGCATGGGAGTACACTGGAACATGATAGTACGTGGGCATGGGAGTACACTGGAACATGATAGTACATGGGCATGGGAGTACACTGGAAAATGATAGTACGTGGGCATGGGAGTACACTGGAACATGATAGTACATGGGCATGGGAGTACACTGGAAATGATAGTACGTGGGCATGGGAGTACACTGAACATGATAGTACTGGGCATGGGAGTAACTGGAATATGATAGTACGTGGGCATGGAGTACACTGGAATATGATAGTACGTGGGCATGGGAGTACTGAACATGATAGATGGGCATGAGAACTGATATGTAGTGGGCATGGAAGCTACACTGGAATATGATAGTACGTGGGCATGGGAGTACACTGGAATATGATAGTACGTGGGCATGGAAGTACACTGGAATATGATAGTACGTGGGCATGGAAGTACACTGGAACATGATAGTACATGGGCATGGGAGTACACTGGAATATGATAGTACGTGGGCATGGGAGTACACTGGAATATGATAGTACGTGGGCATGGGAGTACACTGTAATATGATAGTACGTGGGCATGGGAGTATACTGGAATATGATAGTACGTGGGCATGGGAGTACACTGGAAAATGATAGTACGTGGGCATGGGAGTACACTGGAACATGATAGTACGTGGGCATGGGAGTACACTGGAACATGATAGTACATGGGCATGGGAGTACACTGGAACATGATAGTACATGGGCATGGGAGTACACTGTATAATGATAGTACATGGGCATGGGAGTACACTGGAATATGATAGTACGTGGGCATGGGAGTACACTGGAACATGATAGTACATGGGCATGGGAGTACACTGGATAATGATAGTACATGGGCATGGGAGTACACTGGAACATGATAGTACGTGGGCATGGGAGTACACTGGAACATGATAGTACGTGGGCATGGGAGTACACTGGAACATGATAGTACGTGGGCATAGAAGTACACTGGAACATGATAGTACGTGGGCATGGGAGTACACTGGAACATGATAGTACGTGGGCATGGGAGTACACTGGAACATGATAGTACGTGGGCATGGGAGTACACTGGAACATGATAGTACATGGGCATGGGAGTACACTGGAACATGATAGTACGTGGGCATGGGAGTACACTGGAACATGATAGTACATGGGCATGGGAGTACACTGGAACATGATAGTACGTGGGCATGGGAGTACACTGGAACATGATAGTACGTGGGCATGGGAGTACACTGGAACATGATAGTACGTGGGCATGGGAGTACACTGGAACATGATAGTACGTGGGCATGGGAGTACACTGGAACATGATAGTACGTGGGCATGGGAGTACACTGGAACATGATAGTAGATGGGCATGGGAGTACACTGGAAAATGATAGTACGTGGGCATGGGAGTATACTGGAAAATTATAGTACATGGGCATGGGAGTACACTGGAAAATGATAGTACGTGGGCATGGGAGTACACTGATACATGATAGTACATGGGCATGGGAGTACACTGGAACATGATTGTACGTGGGCATGGGGGTACACTGGAACATGATAGTACGTGGGCATGGGAGTACACTGGAACACAAAGTTACATACAAATAAATGTACATGTTTAATCAAACACATATTTGGCTTGCTTTGAAAACTGATCTCAATGATGACTTTCAGAACAAGAAATGTGCCAACATTATAGATGAATCTACTGATATTTCAACACAAAAACACTTGTGTATATTAGTTCGATTTCTAAGTGATGGGATAAAGGAAAGTGTAACTGGATTTATAGGTTTAATTCCGGTGCAAGAGGCTACAGGAGGAAATATATTCAATTTGATTGACGAAGAAATAAAAAGTTGTGGCCAGAGTTTTGCAAATTGCATTGGTTTTGCATAGGATGTTGCATCAGACATGGTTGGGTGCAACAACGCTGTGTGGTCTACACTAAAAGATGTATTTCCTTTTTGTGTGCAACTCTACTGTATCTGTCATCCGCTGGCACTGTGCATTCAATATGCAATATCAAACTACCATCAAATATTGGATTTTTACTGTCAGAAATATCCAGTTGGTTTCGTCATAGTGAATTTAAACGAGAAGTATATAAAGAATTGTTTAGAATGATGATTTAAGCCAACCCGCTGACCCCTTTCCCTTGAAAACCCCTTCGATTACGCTGTGACTTGTGAGTGGATGGGAAGGTTATACTTAATATTTTGAGGAACTGAGAAGAGCTGAAGGCTTATTTCACCTCTGCTAAACTAACACAGTCAAAGTTTGATGCAAAATTCAAAAGCAAGACTTCTAAATGAAATGTTGTCACACTACAAAAAGTACTTATTCTTTGAGTTTGCAACACTTCTTTAAATCGTCATTTAAAGAAGTGTTGCAAACTCAAAAAACAAGTAGTTTTTGTAGTCCGACAACTTTTCTCTTAGGAGTCTTGGTTTTGAATTTTGCATCAAACTTTGACTGTGTCAGTTTAGCAGAGGTGAAATAAGCCTTCAGCTCTTCTCAGTTCCTCAGCCCTCACTTCCTTAATAACCCCAGCCAGCAATACTTGAGACGATATATTCTCTGCCATCCTCCCTTAAAACGAAGGCAAGATTCTGAACGCAGCTGAATCTTCCTGATGCTATTGTGAGAATCAGGACACAAATATTGCTTTCAAGCAAATGTTGAAGACTTCAGTGCATCTCCAGAAATACTAAAAAATGCTTCACATCGCACAAGGTTTATGCCGTATGTGTCACTCATTTCAGTAGTATGTGTCACTCATTTCAGTAGTATGTGTCACTCATTTCAGTAGTATGTGTCACTCATTTCAGTAGTATGTGTCACTCATTTCAGTAGTATGTGTCACTCACTTCAGTAGTATGTGTCACTCACTTCAGAAGTATGTGTCACTCATTTCAGAAGTATGTGTCACTCATTTCAGTAGTATGTGTCACTCATTTCAGTAGTATGTGTCACTCATTTCAGTAGTATGTGTCACTCACTTCAGTAGTATGTGTCACTTCAGTAGTATGTGTCACTCACTTCAGTAGTGAGGATAGTAATGACCTGGATCCCCAGTTTTTCATGTGAAGTGAGAATGAAAAATATATTAAAATTTGTTTTGCTTTTTCCTGTTTGTTTTTATGTATTGCTTGGCTTTAAATTAAAATTTCAATCTGGCAACCTTGGTCAGTGGGTGTGTGGGTCAGTGGGTGTGTGGGTCAGTGGGTGTGTGGGTCAGTGGGTGTGTGGGTCAGTGGGTGTGTGTGTGGGTCAGTGTGTGTGTGTGTGTGTGTCAATGGGTGTGTGGGTCATTGGGTGTGTGGGTCAGTGTGTCTGTGTGTGTTTGTGTGTATGTCAGTGGGTGGGTTGGTCAGTGGGTGTGTGGGTCAGTGGTTGTGTGGATCAGTGGGTGGGTGTCAGTGTGTGTATGTGTCAGTGTGTGTGTGTGTGTGTCAGTGGGTGTGTGTGTCAGTGGGTGTGTGTGTCAGTGGGTGTGCGTGTCAGTGTGTGTCAGTGGGTGTGTGTCAGTGGATGTGGGTGTCAGTGGCTGTGGGTGTCAGTGGCTGTGGGTGTCAGTGGCTGTGGGTGTCAGTGGATGTGTCAATGGGTGTGTCAGTGTGTATGTGTGTGTGTGTCAGTGAGTGTGTGTGTGTCAGTGGATGTGTCAGTGGCTGTGTGAGACAGTAGGTGTTTGGGTCAGTAGCAGCAACAACAGTGAGTCAGCAACAACAGTAAGTCAGCAACAACAGCGAGTCAATATTGAGTCTGTTATGGGTTGGGACGAAAAAGGATACAGGAAGCCGAGCGAAAGAGGCAGGACTAAAATGTGTGGAATAAAAGCCTAAAATTGAGCTTGGCAGAGTAAGTTGTGGAGAGCGAGTGAATAGGTGCGAGTGAATAGGTGCGAGTGAATAGGTGCGAGTGAACGGTGACAAGTGGATTGGAAATGTTGTGGTCCGCACGTGGGAAATGCATTAGTAAAGACGCTCACAGAAATGTATGTGTGTGTGTGTGTGTGTGTGTGTGTGTGTGTGTGTGTGTGAAAAATATTGGGTAGTTGTGGTGGTGGTGGTGAGTGGTGGTGGCGGCGGTGAGTGGTGGTGGTGGTGGTGAGTGGTGTGTGGTGGTGCCTCTCCCCTCCCTCCAGTCATCTTCACAATAATCTTGGTTAATGGACACAATTCAAACCTTGGCGCCAGTCTTCATGTGTAAAAAAAAAAAAAAAAGATTTAAAAAAAAAATATTTTTTTTTGTGCATAATTCAATAAATATTTTAGTGTTTAAATTTTATATCTACGATTTTTCTAAACCAAGTCTTTGGAAATTTCGAATTTCGGTAACTAATAAATTTGCCACTAATAATAGTATATATATCGTGTGGTTTTGATATACCTTGGAAAATTCATCCATTATATTATTGTGCTACTGAGGCAAAAGTGATGGTTAGAAGAAAAAACTTATATACATTTGAAGACAAAACATATTATTTCTTTTATTCTCGATTATTTCGGGAGTTTTACATATTTGCAGGTTCATCTTCGTTATTAAGGAAGAATCGTAATGAAAAAAAATATGCTCTTATATTATAAATCATTGTTTTTCATTTCTTATCAGTTTATCAAAATCGCTCTCAAAATATTTTATTTTATTTTGGTTTCATCGAAAAAAAAAGAAAAAAAAATAGTTTTCGAAATTTACAATATAAAGAAAGATGAAACATTTTCAGTTTCCTGGACAAAGAAAATTCAATTAACCCATTTATAATGTGCACTTATCTGCAACACTATTTCCATGACAAGTTGTCCTGTGCATCTCTACCTGTTGCCATATTAAAGAAGTTTTTAATATTTTTACGTATTTTATTATTATGGTTGTCACAATCAAATTTCTGCAGTGTCACATTCCCAAACATATACACTTTCAGTATATATTCAATTCCTAATGGTTATAATAATAACATTAATTTTTAAAGTGTTGGACCGATAAGCCAGTGGAAGGCCTCGGTCAGATGACCAAAAGCTTCAGCTGTGGGTCATCATATGACTAAGACCCGCGTCAATAGACTTGTCCTGTTTCCTGATAGACCTTACCTAACTTGACCTAACTTTCAGTAAAAAAAAACTCAGATTGAGTCAATAATTCGAAATAATGGGATGAAACTTCGAAGCAAGAAATGCAACATGAACGTGTATAATTTTTGTTTTTTTGGCAAACAGATTATAGCAGAATGAAACAAATTACCCACTGAACCTGTAAGCACAAGCACAATCTGATCATTTAAAAAGCAGCTAGACAAGCACTTCGCAAACACAGGATTCAACTAGATACTTTGCAGCTCAGCAACCACATGTGGACAACAGTTAAGATAAGATTTACTCGGATTTTTTAACCCGGAGTGTTAACCGCCCAGGATAACCCAAGAAAGTCAATGTGTCATCGTGGACTCTGTCTTATTTACACTGTGGTCCTTCAAGGGGAAGGAATTCCTGGAAAGAAAAAAAAATCGAATTTTTTTGGAAAAAAATGTTTTCTTGCCGAAAAATAGTGCATAATTCTAGCAACATGTTGATGCAATCAGCATGTTTCTATCATATTTCTAAGTATCTTTTTCCAAATTTTTTTTTTTCTTGCTGTCATCAAGAGGACATAATGCTAATTCATGTGTTTTTTTTACTCCAAAAATTACGATTTTTATGATTGAGTCATTCCAAATACACTACATGGCATCTTCTCTGTGGACTACATATTATTGTGCAGAATGATAGTTGCTCAGTCAGGAAGAGTGCAACGGACAAGTGTCACAGACTGGGCCACGGGGGCGTTGACCCCCAGAACTCTCTCCAGGTAAACTCTCCAGTACTAGCAGTAGCAACACACACAGCAAGAGGCATTTTTGAAGTTCCCCAGCGCTCGGGCTTAATGCCCAAAGCTGGGGTGTGACTCCTCAAGGATCCTGTAGTGCTTGCTGCTTTTGTACCTCCTGACATCGTCTGGTGCTATGCAGCTGCCACACTCTTCGAGCCCAGTGTGGGCAGGGTTTGTGGTGCCTAGCTTCTCCCTCCGAGCCCCGTGGAGGCGGGGAATGGGGCTAGACCTGGGGACAGCTGGTCCCAGAAGACGAGGAGGTACTTGTACCTCCTCCCAAGGCAGACACTGGTCTGAGACACTCCCTCCACAGGGAGCCAAGGTTGGGCCACCTCTTGGAAAAGGCCCGGGCCAGGCGATTATACCGGTGAATCTACAGCAGAACAGAACAGCTGCTCAGTGGCCTGCGGGCTGCCAACAAGGGCACCGGAGTGTGGTGTGCCGACAATTGGCGCTCCGTGACCCGTAGAGTTTTACTCAGGAATAAGTTATTGACCTTTATAGCCACTCTTTTCGAAAACTAGTTGACGGATTGTCATGATTTCTGCACATGTTATTGAGAACTGATGGTGCTAAACAATGATAACGGGGATTTGTGATATTTTTTACCGTGTTGTTTTTATTTATTTTTCCCCCAAAAAAATCCTTAAGAAGAAACAACAAACTTCAACAGTTTCTTTATTATGCAATCTTTTGACATTTCGCTCAAAAGTTCGTTGACCAAGGATTATCTAGACCTTTATCTTTCATCTGATGTCAACTAAAACATTGTACATATTAACAGTTTTGTAAAGTATGGAGAGTTTTATGCCCTATAGAATAGGCCATTATTTATTTTTTCTATCAATCTGTTAGGCAAAAAAGTCACTACAAACACAGTGAGCATAGATCACATGCTGCTTAAATCTTAAATCACAGTAAAAATTTCATTGAAATTGGACAAAAGGTAACAATTTTTCTTATTTCTTCCTCCCCCCTTCACTCTTGTCTCCCAGTATGCTACCCACACCTGTCGACTAACACCCTGGTACCTACTTACTGCTAGGTGAACAGGGGCAGCAGGTGTAAGGAAACACATCCAACATTTTCACACAGGAAAATAATAACAGAAGTGCTAGAGGTAGTAATGGAGGTTGTGATAGTCCTAGTAGTGGTATGAGTCCACCTCCACTAGAGTATCCAGAAGCAACACTAGTGGTAACAGCTGAGTGAGTGGCAGTTGAGTACCACCACGAAGCACCACTGGAAACTAGTAGTTCATAGCCTATTCCTTCCATCCACTTTTATTTATCCTGCAAATTCCATGCTGTTTTCTAAAAAGGCATGGTTTGTTTTTCCCCGTTTCATGCGGGCAGTTGCCGGAGGGAGTGAAGGGTGGGGAGAGAGCCTTGTGCTTTAGAATCCTTGTGTGGAAAAAAACACTTATACAGTTCAGGACATTTATTAGAGGAAACATTTTGCCGCGAGTAGCGAAACGTTTCCTCTAATAAATGTCCTAAATTGTACACAAGTATCTTTTTCCACATCTAGTCGGTATCACCATACGTATAATTTTTCATTTAGAATCCTTGCCTCAAATATCTACAAAATACCTGAAAGTCCCTAATCTAGACAGAAATATATATTTCGGTGTGGTCTTTAAAACTCTCTGCTATCTGTCTTACCCGTGTGTTTCCATGAACAAATACAAAAATTCTTCTCCAGCCTCACCTCACTCATCTCACTCATCTTACTCGCCTCGCTCATCTCACTCATCTTACTCGCCTCACTCATCTCACTGCAGCAAAAGTATAGACAAATACGAAGCCTCCAGCCAAATTGGAAGGATTTACTGACCGCGCGTGTTGGCGTTGATGGGGGTTGGAGGGGACGGGTGGGCAGCAGGCGAGTGTGAGACTTGGCAGATAGATGGATAGATATTCAGCGAAGAAGATAGATGCATATATACATAGAAAGACCCAATAATGTGCAGACAAGTAGGTGGGCAAGGTATTTGCAAGAGGACCCTGAATATGAACCAACTGTAGTCCAGCAGCAATGATGGTTTACATGCAGGCAACACGGGTCTTACTCACGTGACGACCTGGACATGGGCTAAACCTCCACTAGTTTACCCCAGCTGTGGTTTTCACCTTGCTTTGAGAATCCAGTGGCTCTTTATATAGTAGTGTATCGTAAGATGTTACCGCCCATACAGGTATGCTAGTGATAACGCAGGTGATGTTTATCAGTAAAGGTGAGGAAGAGTAAGTTACACATGGCTGCTGCTCTGAGCTCCAGCGTCACGCCCCGTCACAGAGTGCTGGGAACCTCCGTCACAGAGGCCTAGGGACCCCATCACAAAGGCCTAAGAACTCCCGTCACAGAGGCCTATTGATCCATCACAAAGGCCTAAGAACTCCCGTCACAGAGGCCTGGACATCAGTACCCGGCTGGTTTAG
Organism: Cherax destructor; assembly: GCA_009830355.1. NCBI lineage: Eukaryota > Metazoa > Arthropoda > Malacostraca > Decapoda > Parastacidae > Cherax > Cherax destructor. The sequence continues at coordinate 11,323 of WNWK01027637.1, read as the reverse complement.
CCTTTCCCATTAAATATTATAATATATAAAACAAAATTAGTTTAACGTCTATTGATGTTGAATTTCGGAAGGCGATAACAAACAAGTTACTGAGTTAATTTTTGTTATGCTCAATATATAAGTAATGTCGTTTTACAGCCCTGGTAATTTGGAAGTCAATGGCGCTTGATTGAAATATGTTTCCATCAGGTTCTGTAGAAGCGAAATACGAACTAAGTCATTTTAAGTAAAACAATAATTTAAGACGTGTGGACACCACAGCCTAGTTGATCAGAATTTTAAATAATTGCGAATATTGGTGGAAGAAGATTTTTGGTTGCTTGTGCAAGTCTTCCTGCCAGGAAGTTTATCCCAAGGTACATGAGTGTGTGTAATAACTCTGAACCTCAGCTTCAATATAATTACCATAGTTCAAAGAGCGATAAACCCAAGTGGGGTAACTCAGCGCTAGAAGTAGTGACTAGATCCTCAGTTCTCTATTCACGGTCTTGTCTTTCCTGTTGGTGTCCGCGGTGTCAAAGGAAGGCTATATATGTATATGTCGTGCCGATTAGGTAAAACTTGCGATTTTGGCTTAAATAGAAACGCTCACCTTGCCATATAAGACAAGCGAAAATTTGTGTATGCAATAATTTCGTAAAAATCATTCTGAACCTAACGGAAAAGATATATTTCATTGTGTTTGTTTATTATTAAATTATTGTAAAAGTATCTAAAATATATTTAGTTGGGTTAGGCTAAATTAAATTGAGTTTGTTATACTAAGGTTAGGAAAGTTTTCAAGGTTCTTTTGGTTCAAAATTAAAAAAAATTACATCAACATAAATGAAAAAAATATATCTTTAACGTATAAAAGAAAATTTTAGAAAGGACTTAATTTTAGATGAGTTCTTGCTAATTGACCAGTTTTACCTATTAGGCACGATATATATATATATATATATATATATATATATGCTGACACTGCTGAAGCACTTAGAGGAAAGCACCCTGCCAGGGAAACCAGGGGTACCAACAGTTCCAACACCTCTGTCCCCACTGTGGAACCACTGATTGTGCAAGACTCGGACATTTACAAAGCAATAATGTCATTCCCTTCCGGCTCTGCTGGGGGTTACACTGGAATAAGGCCACAACATTTAAAGGAAATGGTTAATCCAGTTATCGGGGAGATTGCAGAGACACTGCTGTCAGAGATCACAAGGTTCGTCAACAATTCCTTGGCTGGTCTGATTCCTGACGAGATTAAACCTTTCTTTTTTGGAGCATCACTTTGTGCCCTTAAAAAGAAGGATGGAGGAATTAGGCCAATCGCAGTGGGCAACACGTTTCGCCGCCTCGTTTCTAAAGCTGCTGTCAGAAGTATTCGCGCAGAGGCAGCCATCATGCTTCAACCAAACCAGCTTGGCTTTGGGGTCTCTCAAGGAAGTGAAGCAGCGGTTCATGCAACAAGGGCATATATCGACAACCTGCCTGAGGACAATGCAGTGGTTAAATTAGATTTCAAGAATGCATTTAATCTCCTGAAAAGGGACGTAGTATTAGCAGCTGTACAAGAACATTTTCCAGGTCTCTTCCCTTTTGTTTCAGCTGGATATAGCAAGGAATCAATGCTCCTGTTTGGAGAGCATGAAATCACATCATCAGAGGGTGTCCAGCAAGGGGACCCTCTCGCACCATTTCTCTTCTGTATAGCAGTTAGGAAATCACAGTAAGACTGACCAGTGAGCTAAACATCTGGTTCCTGGATGATGGCACACTAGCAGGTACAAAGGAGTCCCTTGTAGATGATCTTACACAGGTGATGACACAGGGACAGGAAATGGGTCTCATCCTGAATCCATCCAAATGTGAAATCATATCAGTCAATCAACAAGTGATAGATGCAGTGCTATCAAAACTACCAGGAGCAACAGTCATTGCCCCTACTAATAGTGTCTTGCTTGGAGCACCTCTGGTAAGAGATGCCATTGACACAATTCTCAGGAAGAAACTGGAAGAATTGAGGAGAATGGAACAACGAATAGGCAATCTTGACACCCATGATGCCTTGTACCTCCTCACAAAATGCTTGAGTCTGCCCAGGTTGACATATTTCCTAAGATGTGCTCCTTCATATGATAATCCTATACTGCACGAATATGACAGTATCCTGAGGCAGATCTTTACTAAAGTACTTAACCTTACTCTAGAAGATGGGCAGTGGGACCAAGCTACACTCCCAGTCAGACTAGGAGGCATTGGTGTCCGCAAGTCATCTCAGATTGCTCTATCTGCTTTCCTGTCTTCATGCATTGCATCCAGAGGGCTTGTAGCAGCAATTCTCCCTGAACATCTTAGGGATACGATTGGTATCCATGACCAAAAGTTCGTTGATGCAGCCAGGATCTGGGATATTCTAACAGGATCTGAAACCAGGCCTGCTCCCCCAACAACTACAAACAGTCGCACTGGGATGGCCCAATAGTAGAGCATATAGCCTCAGCAATGCTTCAGAGTGTGTCAGAGAAGGATAGAGCCTGCCTACTTGCAGTGAGAGCTCCTCCTGCAGGGGACTTTCTTTTAGCTGTTCCTAACTCCAGCCTTGGCACACGCCTCGACCCACAGACCATCCGCATTGGTGTTGCCCTTCAACTTGCCGCCCCTATTCTCGCCGAACACAGGTGTATTTGTGGCAGTGAAGCAGCAGACCGATTCGGGTACCATGGTCTTGTGTGTCGTAAATCCGAGGGAAAGATTGCAAGACATGAAGAGGTTAATAACATTATCAAGAGGAGCCTCACAACAGCCGGATGCCCAGCAGTAAGGGAACCACCCCAACTATGCAGATCTGATGGCAGCCAAAAGCGTCCAGATGGTATCACCCTTCAAGCCTGGACAGACGGCAAGCAGGTGGTGTGGGACTACACATGTGCATCTACCTTGGCTGATACCTATCTCCAGTACACCAGGGAGGAAGGAGGGGCTGCTGCCACCTTCAGGGAGTCCCAGAAGTCGAGAAAATATGGAGAACTTGCCCATCATTATATGTTTGTTCCCATAGGCTCAGAGACCCTTGGCTCATGGGGAAAGAGTGCATCTAAGTTCCTCAAGGAGCTGGGCAAAAGACTCAACAGGGTAACTAGGGATCCCAGGGCAGCTAGTTTTCTGTTCCAGCGACTCAGCGTGCTGTTCAGAGGGTAATGCATGCTGTATTCTGGGCACGCGCACCAGCTCGGAAGAGCTGGATGAGATTTTCGCATTATAATCAGTGACAAAGATGTAACAATATGTACTAGACATGTATCTCTCACCTCGTGTACTGTATATGCCATCTTTATATCAACAATATATATATATATATATATATATATATATATATATATATATATATATATATATATATATATATATATATATATATAAATGCTTTATTAATAGACAGAATACATTTATAGAAAACACAAACATGAATACAATGGTACAATATGTCAAAGATTATGAATCTCCTCCAGTTCCTCCGAAGCCGGACGCGAGCCAAGTATGCAGCATGCGTTTCCCTCTGGATGGCCACGCTGAGACGCTGGAACATGAACGTGGCTGCCCTTGGGTCCCTGGTGGTGTCGATGAGTCTGGAACCCAGTTCTTTAAGGCAACGTGTTGCATTTTTCCCCACGCTCCCAAGGTCTCTGATCCCACTGGGACAAATTGATACTGTTGGCTAATGTCCCTGTACTTGCCGATCTTGTACTCCTCTCTGTGGTCAGCAGCTTCTCCTGTCGCCCAACACTGTGATGGATGTAGGTGTCAGCCAGTGTCGACACACAGGTATAATCCCATGCTAAGAGCTTGCCATTCTTCCAAGGATAGATGGTGATCCCGTCGGGGCGGTTTGCTGGGTTGTGGGCGTTGTTGGCTGCTAGTGATCGAGGCTCTCTCGGCTGGGCATCCAGCTGTAGCAAGGGTTCTCTTTATGATGTCGTTGACTTCATTGTGTCTTGCATGCCAACCCTTGGTTTTAGAACAGTTAAGACCATGTAGACCATATTGGTCGGCTTGCGCATCGCTGCAAATACACGTATATTCCGTGTGAATAGTGGCAGCAAGGCGCAGAGCCACTGCAATACGAAGGGTCTTAGGGTCCAGGCGTGTTCCCATGGCCGAAATGGGAACTGTTTGGAGGAAGTCCCCAGAGTGATGTGCACTCACAGCTAGGAGACGGGCAGTCTCCTGTCTGATTGACGGCCCTGAGCATATTGGCAAGTATCTTTTCAGCGATGGGGCCGTCCCAACTGACTGTTTGTAGGCCAGTTCTTCACTAGGTTTTGGTGTTGGAGCAGCAAGAGTCTCCCATTCAGTGATGGCACTGGTGTAGCTAGGGTCCTGTACTCCTGCTGAATCACTGAGGTTGTCTGGAAGAATTTGTTTCATTAGCTCATTTGATGCTATGGAAGAGGATAAGAAGGCTGGTAGGGCAATCTGGGAGGATTTGCGTACTCCCAGCCCCCCAAGTCTGACTGGAAGTGAGGCTTGCATGGTCTTGAGGAGAGAGTCGTATTCCTCGAGTTTCGGGCTGTTGAAGGCTATATATGTCGTGGGTGGTCTTTTCGTGGATTGGGTAATAATACAGACGTGATTAGGTTAGTAACTTGCTGTATTGGAGACAAATATATATGGGAGTATCTCAGAGCCTATACGCCTGACCTGTGTTCTGTCTGCTAGCTGGTCAGTAACTGAAGCTGGAGGGGCCGAAAGGCGTTCCTATTCAAACTGACCTTTGACACGGTTAACGGTCGTGATCAAGTGCACGGCATGGCGTGATCACGTGATAGGCCTACGATTCAGTAACGGTTTATATGCTACTAATACTATCACTGAACTACTAGTGACAGCTCAGGCTCATATATATATATATATATATATATATATATATATATATATATATATATATATATAGGATGGGGTCCACCTCTGGTGTACATTGTGGGACCCATAGCCTCGGAGAAGTGGATAAAAAGGCTTCAAGGAAGAATATTTAGATTTCTTTCTGAAGTATATATATATATATATATATATATATATATATATATATATATATATATATATATATATTGTGTGTGTGTGTGTGTGTGTGTGTGTGTGTGTGTGTGTACTCACCTAATTGTGGTTGCAGGGGTCGAAACTCAGCTCCTGGCCCCGCCTCTTCGCTGTCCGCTACTGGGTCTCTGCTCTCCCTGCTCCATGAGCTTTATCATACCTTGTCTTAAAACTATGTATGGTTCCTGCCTCCACTATATCTTTCTCTAGACTATTCCACTTCCTGACTACTCTGTGGCTGAAGAAATGCTTCCTAACATCCCTTTGACTCATCTGAGTCTTCAGCTTCCAGTTGTGTACCCTTGTTTCTGTGTTCCTCTCTGGAACATCCTGTCACTGTCTACCTTGTCGATTCCCGCAGTATTTTGTATGTCGTTATCATGTCTCCTCTGACCCTTCTTTCCTCCAGTGTTGTTAGTCCTATTTCCTCAGCCTTTCTTCATAGGACAGACCCCTGAGTTGTGGAACTAACCTTGTCGCAAACCTTGCACTTTCTCTAGTGTTAGTGTGTGTGTGTGTACTCACATAGTTGTGGTTGTAGGGGTCGAGTCACAGCTCCTGTGTGTGTGTATGTGAGTACTCACCTAGTTGTGGTTGCAGGGGTCGAATCACAGCTCCTGGCCCCACCTCTTCACTGGCCGCTTCTAGGTCAATCATCCTGCTCCATGATCTTTATCATACCTCTTCTTAAAGCTATGTATGAATCTTGCCTCTGCTACATAACTTCCCAGACTGTTCCACTTCCTGACAACTCTGTGACTGAAAAAATACTTAATAAACATCCCTGTGATTCACCTGAGTCTTCAACTTCTAACTGTGACCCCTTGTTGCTGTGTCCCATCTCTGGAACATCCTGTCTCTGTCCACCTTGTCGATTCCTTTCAGTATTTTATAAGTCGTTATCATATCCCCCCTATCTCTCCTGTCTTCCAGTGTCGTCACGTCGATCCCCTTAACCTCTCCTCGTAGGACATACCCCTTAGCTCCGGGACTAGTCTTGATGCAAACCTTTGCACTTTCTCTAGCTTCCTTACATGCTTGGCTAGGTGTGGGTTCCAAACTGGTGCTGCATACTCCAATATGGGCCTAACGTACACAGTGTACAGGGTACTGAACGAGTCCTTATTAAGATGTCGGAATGTTGTTCTTAGGTTTGCTAGGCGCCCGTATGCTGCAGCAGTTATTTGGTTTATGTGCGCCTTCGGAGATGTGCCCTGTGTTATACTCACCCCAAGATATTTTTCCTTGAGTGAGGTTTGTCGTCTCTGGCCAACTAGAGTATACTCCATCTGCGGTCTTCTTTGCCCTTCCCCAATCTTCATGACTTTGCATTTGGTGGGGTGGAACTCCAGGAGCCAGTTGCTGGACCATGCCTACAGCCTGTCCAGATCCCTTTGTAATTCTGCTTGGTCCTCATCTGACTAAATTCTTTTCTTCAACTTCACATCATCTGCAAACAGGGACACTTCGGAGTCTATTCCTTCCATCATGTCGTTCACAAATTCCAGAAACAGCACCGGTCCTAAGACTGACCCCTGTGGAACCCCGCTCGTTACAGGTGCCCACTCTGACACCTCACCACGCACCATGACTCGCTGTTGTCTTCCTGACAGGTATTTCCTGATCCATTGTAGTGCGTTCCCTGTTATCCCTGCCTGGTCCTACAGTTTTTGCACTAATCTCTAGTGTGGAACTTTGTCAAACGCCTTCTTACAGTCCAAGAAAATGCAATCTACCTACCCCTCTCTCTCTTGTCTTACTGCTGTCACCTTGTCATAGACCTCCAGTAGGTTTGTGACACAGGATTTCCCATCCCTGAACCCATGCTGGCTGTCGTTGATAAGCTCGTTCCTTTCTAGGTGCTCAACCACTCTTCTCCTGATAATCTTCTCCATGACTTTGCATACTATACATGTTAGTGACACTGGTCTGTAGTTTAATGCTTCTTGTCTCTCTCCTTTTTTAAAAATTGGGACTTCATTTGCTGTCTTCAATACCTCAGATAGTCGCCCAGTTTCGATAAATGTGTTGAAGATTGTTATAAGTGGTACATATAGGACCTCTGCTCCCTCTCACAGGACCCATGGAGAGATGTTATCCGGCCCCATCGCCTTTGAGGTATCTAGCTCGCTTAGCAGCCTCTTCACTTCTTCCTCGGTTGTATGTATGAATCCAACTCTCGATGTCGAACCCCGTTTTTCTGTCTTTCTGGTGTCCCTTCTGTCTCCACTGTGAACACTTTTTTGAATCTCATGTTGAGTTCCTCACACACTTCGCGGTCGTTTCTTGTGATCTTCCCTCCTTCCTTCCTCAGCCTGATTACCAGGTCCTTGACTGTTGTTTTCCTACTGATGTGACTGTACAACAACTTCGCTGCTATGACATTTTCATATTGCCGTTGGGCCTCCCTTCTTACCTGAGCATATTCATTTCTGGCTCTACGACTGCTCTCCTTATTCTCCTGGGTCTTTTGCCTTCTATACTTTTTTCAATCTCTAGCTCACTTGGTTTTGGCCTCTCTACACCTTCTGGTGAACCAAGGGCTCATCCTGGCTTTCTCGTTATTTCTGTTACTCTTCTGTACAAACCTCTCCTCAGCTTCCTTTCATATTATTATCACATTGTTCCATCATCTCGTTTACTGACTTCTCTGCCAGTTTTCTGTCCCACTGAACTCCGTGAAGAAGATTCTTCATGCCCGCATAGTCCCATTTTTTGTACTTTGGCTTCATTCGTCCTGCCCTTCCTGCTTCCCTCTCCACTTGTAACTCTATGTATTCAAAGCTCCGAACCACGTGATCAGTGGCCCTGAGGTGTCTTTCATATGTGATGTTCTCAATATCTGCACTACTCAAGGTGAAAACTAGGTCTAGTGTCGCTGGTTCATTTTTTTCCTCTATCTCTCTGGTACTTCCATTACGTGTTGGTACATGAGGGTTTCCAGTTCCACCTCCATCATCTTAGCCCTCCACGTTTCCGGGTCTCCCATGTGGCTCCAGGTTCTCCAAGTCGATTTCCTTGTGTGTACTCACCTAATTTTAGTTGCAGGGGTCAATTTATAGCTCCTAGCCCTGTGTGTGTGTGTGTGTAGTAACTGTTGCTCTATACACTGGTTTCTGTTTTATTTTCGTAAGAGGATAAAAGTACTGTCTTGTGGTCTGAGTGAGTTTTATTTACCGTGTCCTGTGCCTCGCTCTTATCTGCCAGGTGAATATTCATGTTTTTGAAGAGGGGGAGAGTAGTCGGTCTTCAAAGAGAAGACTAGTAGAGATACCTTTCTATAGATGGATAGTCGCATATTTTGAAAGGGCCTTAGCAGATGTGTTTTTCACGTTAACTCTACATGTGGTTCTATAAAGTAAAGTAATAGACCCTCTTTAGTTAAAAAATATATGTAATTTGTTACCTGTAAATCTCCCAAAAATTGAGAGATTGTCACACTGTTTCGTAAGATTGTAAAGATTTTCAAAACTGTCTTGAAAGAAAGTCTGAAACAAACTCAGGTCAAGAGGAGATAATGGGAGATGCTACTCTCTTGGGAGATATATCCTGAGAGATACTACTATCCTAGGAGATACTACTATCCTGGGAGATACAACTACTATCTTGGGAGGTGCTATTATCTTGGGAGATACTATCCTGAGGATACTACTATCCTGGGAGATACAACTACTATCTTGGGAGATGCTATTATCTTGGGAGATACTATCCTGGGAGATACTACTATCCTAGGAGATACTATTATCCTGGTAGATTCTACTATCCTGGGTGATACTACTATCTTGGGAAATACACCCCGGGAGATACTACTATCTTGGGAGATACTACTATCCTGGGAGATACTACCTAGTGGATCCTAGAAGATACAATCTAGTATATCCTGGGAGATACTACCTAGTGTATCCTAGGAGATACTACCTAGTGTATCCTGGGAGATACTACCTAGTGTATCCTGGAAAATACTACCTAGTGTATCCTAAGAGATACTATCTAGTGTATACTGGGAGATACTACTATCCTGGGAGATACTATCTAGTGTATCCTGGGAGATACTACCTAGTGTATCCTGGGAGATACTACCTAGTGTATCCAGGGAGATACTACCTAGTGTATCCTGGGAGATACTACCTAGTGTATCCAGGGAGATACTACCTAGTGTATCCTGGGAGATACTACCTAGTGTATCCAGGGAGATACTACCTAGTGTATCCTGGGAGATACTACCTAGTGTATCCAGGGAGATACTACCTAGTGTATCCTGGGAAATACTACCTAGTGTATCCTGGGAGACAACACCTAGTATATCCTGGGAGACAACACCTAGTATATCCTGGGAGACAACACCTAGTATATCCTGGGAGACAACACCTAGTATATCCTGAGACAACACCTAGTATATCCTGGGAGACAACACCTAGTATATCCTGAAAGACAACACCTAGTATATCCTGTAAGACAACACCTAGTATATCCTGGGAGACAACACCTAGTATATCCTGGGAGACAACACCTAGTATATCCTGGTAGACAACATCTATCATATCCTGGGAGACAACACCTAGTATATCCTGGGAGACAACACCTAGTATATCCTGGAGACAACACCTAGTATATCCTGGGAGACAACACCTAGTATATCCTGGGAGACAACGACTAGTATATCCTGGGAGACAACACCTAGTATATCCTGGTAGACAACACCTAGAATATCCTGGGAGACAACACCTAGTGTATCCTGAGACAACACCTAGTATATCCTGAGAGACAACACCTAGTATATCCTGGGAGACAACACCAAGTATATCATGGGAGACAACACCTAGTATTCCCGGGAGACAACACTTAGTATATCCTGGGAGACAACACCTAGTGTATCCTGGTAGACAACACCTAGTATATCCTGGGGGACAACACCTAGTATATCCTGAAGACAACACCTAGTATATCTGGGGACAACACCTAGTATATCCTGGGAGACAACACCTAGTATATCCTGAGAGACAACACCTAGTATATCCTGGGAGACAACACCTAGTATATCCTGAGAGACAACACCTAGTATATCCTGGGGACAACACCTAGTATATCCTGAGGGGACAACACCTAGTATATCCTGGGGAGAAAACACCTAGTATATCCTGGAGAGACAACACCTAGTGTATCCTGGGGAGACAACACCTAGTATATCCTGAGAGACAACACCTAGTATATCCTGGGAGACAACACCTAGTATATCCTGGGGGACAAAACCTAGTATATCCTGGAGACAAAGTATCCAGAAAAACCTAGTATATCCTGGAGACAACCCTAGTATATCCTGGGGGACAACACCTAGTATATCCTGGGAGACTACACCTAGTTATCCTGGGAGACAACACCTAGTATATCCTGGGAGACAACACCTGTTTTATCCTGGGAGACAACACCTAGATATCCTGGAGAAAAACACCAGTATATCCTGGGAGACAACACCTAGTATATCCTGAGAGACAACACCCAGTATATCCTGGGAGACAACACCTAGTATATCCGGGGGACAACACCTAGTATATCCCGGAAACAACACCTAGTTTTCCGGGGGACAACACCTAGTATATCCTGGGAGACAACACCTAGTATATCCCGGATATTCCTTATCTTTCACTCCTTACTCCCATCTTTTTCCTCCACCTCCTTTTCTTATTTTTATCGTCTTTCATTCCGCTCCTCTTCCTTTCTACTTCCTCACATTCCTATTTCAACAATTCTTCCTCCTCCTCCTTCACATACCTTCTCCCATCCTCATTCCACCCCTCTTCCCGTTCCACCCATTGCCTTCTTTACTTTGAGTGTTGCGGATAGACTGGTTAAACAAACGTCTCCTCACCTCCCGTGAAATTGGCTGAGTTTTGTAATACTGAATTGGCTGAAGCTTCTCTTAAACAGACTTTCCCGACCATTACTGTGGGAAAAAACGGAGACCAAGAGGAGAGAAGGGGGACGGGGGCAGAGACGGAGATAGGAAGAGGGTGAGGGTGGAGCGATGATGAAGAGAGGGAGAGAGGAAAGAAGATAAGGAGTAAGGGAGGAGGGGGAGAATTATGAAAGGTTAAAGTATGGAGAGAAATGGATGGGAAAATGAGAGAGAGAGGGAGAGAAAGTGTATCTTTCCTGTCAAAACACTGTCGTTTGAGTCACTCTCATATAAGTGGTATACCACCAGCACGACGTCAAGAGTTCTTCCACTGCACCCGCAAGATGCAAGACG
>WNWK01027636.1:0-26113 GCA_009830355.1 Cherax destructor | reverse complement strand
CAAACTGGGGGAAAAAAGTTTTTAGGACTGGGGGGAAAAAGTTTTTAAAGGAAAGGGGAAAAAAGTCTGGGACTGGGGGAAAGGTAAGACTGGGGGAAAAAAGTCTTTAAGACGGGGGGAAGAAAGTCTGGAAGACTGGGGGAAAAGAAATCTTTAAGCTGAGGAAGAAAGTCGGGAAGTGGAAATCTTTAAGACTGGGGGGAAGAAATCTTTACGGGGGGAAGAAAGTTTTTAAGACTGAAAGAAAGTTTTTAAGACTGAGGGAAGAAAGTCTGAAGAAAAATTCATATTTTTAATGTTGATAAAGGTGCAGGGGCCCACTGGGGGACCCCCAGGAGGACCACTGGGGGGACCACCGGGGAGGCCCCGGGAACCCCGGGGAGGCCACTGAGGACCACCGGGGGAGGACCACGGGACCCCCAGGGGGACCACTGAGGCCCACCGGGGAGGACCACTGGGGACCACCGGGGAGGCCCCCAGAGGGACCACTGAGGACCACCAGGAAAACCCCTGGGGCCCCCGGGGAGAACCACTGAGGACCACCAGGAGAACCACTAAAGACCCCAGGAAAAATGGGGACCCCCAGGAGGACCACCAAGAGGACCACTGGGACCACCAGGGGAGACCACTGAGGCCCCCAGGAGAACCCACGAGGCCCACGGGGGACCACCAGGGGGGCCCTGGGGAACCCCAAAACCCCTGGGAACAGGGAGAACCACTGGGCCCACCAGGGAAAACCACTGGGGACCCCCAGGAGGACCCCCAAGAGGCCCACGGGCCCCCCGGGGCCACTGGGACCACCAGGAGCCACTGAGGACCACCAGGAAACCACGAAGCCCCCAGGGGGACCATTGAGGACCCCGGGAGGACCACTGAGGACCACCAGGGGGGCCACTGGGCCCCGGGAGGCCCACCAAGGACCACGAGGACCCCGGGGAGAACCACTGGGCCCAAGGAAAACCCGAGGACCACCGGGGGACCACTGAAGACCACCGGGGAGCCACTGAGAACCACTAGGAGGACCACTGAAAATCCCCAGAAGGAACTGGGGCCCCCGGGAAACCCCACTGGGCCCCCGGGAAGACCTCTGAGGACCACCAGGGAGGCCCCTGGGGAACCCCATGGAGCCACTGAAGACCACCAGGGGGGGGCCTCTGGGAACACCAGGGAGGACCCTGGGACCACCAGGAGAACCACGGGGGACCCCGGAGGACCACTGAGTACCACCGGGGAGAACCACGAAGACCCCCGGGGGAGGACCACCAGAGGACAACTGAGGACCACCAGAGGGGGCCACCACACCCCCAAAGGAAGGGGGGGCAACCACCACCCACCGGGAAAGGGGGGGCCACCACACACCACCAGGAAGGTAGGGCCACCACAAAAAAGGAAGGGGGGGCCCCACCCCCCACCGGGAAAGGGTGGGCCACCACACACACCACCAAAGGGGGGCCCCCCCACCAGGGGGGGCCCCCAACCCCCCCCGGAAGGAGGGCCACCACCCCCAAGGAAGGTAGGGCCCCACCACACCACCAGGAAGGAGGGCCACCACACCCCACCGGGAAGGGGCCACAACCCCCACCACGAGAGGGGGGGGGCCACCACACCCACCCCAGGAAGGGGGGCCACCACACACCACCAGGAAGGGGCCCACCCCACCCCACCAGAAGGGGGCCCCACCACCCCACCAGTGGGGGGGCCCCCAACACCACCAGTAAGGGGGGCCCCAACACACCACCAGGGGACCACTGAGGAGCACCAGGAAGGAGGGCCCCACACAAGGCCACATATAAACAATTTCCTGTCTGGTTTTTCCCAGTTTTTTCCCAAGAAGGTGGGGTGATTGTACCCGCCCCGCACTGCTGGCCACATGTATCCTTGAAAACCATGGCTCATGTTCCTTGAGCCCACGACACCGGCCCATTTCCCTCACCCCGCCTGCTGGCCATTTCCCTCATGACACTGCTGGCCACATTTTCCCTCCCCCCGACCTGCTGGCCACATCCCTCACTCCATGCCCTCTTAGCCACATGTATCCGTCCCAAAAACCTTAGCCACATTCCTTGCCCCCATCCCTTTACATGTTCCTTGACCCCAACACTCGGGACATTTTTCCCTCCCCCCATGACACTGCTGGCCACAATTTGACCCCATGCCTCGGCCACATGTATCCTTGATCCCATGACACTGCGGCCACATATCCCCCCCTTTCCTGGGGCCAATGTATCCCTCCCCCCTGACACTTTGCCCATGTACAGCCCCATGACACTGCGGGCCACATTTTCTATGACCCCATGACACTACGGGCCACATGCCCCTCACCCCATGACACTGCGGGCCCAAATTTTCCCTCACCCCCTGACACTGCTGGCCCTTCCCCCTCACCTTATGACACGGGGCCCACTTTATCCCTCACTCCATGACACTGCCCAAAATTTCCCTCCCCCCCGACACTGCTGGAAATTTGCATCCCACCCCATGACACTGCGGTCACATTTTCCCCCTCATCCCTACACTGCTGGTAAATGTCCCTCACCTCAGACACTACTGCCCACATTTTCCCTCCCCCCAGCACTGCTGGCCTTTGTTCCCTCCCCCCCGACACTGGGGCACTGCATCCTTCCCCCCATGACACTGCGGGCCCCACATTTTCCCTCACCCTGACACTGCTGGTCATGTACCCCTCACCTCATGACACTGGGTCACATTTTCCCTCCCCCCAGCACTGCTGGTCATTTTCCCTCACCTCGACACTACTGACCACATGTATCCCTCACCCCACTGCTGGCCATATTTCCCTCACCCCATGACACTCCCCGTCCTTTTCCCTAAATCATGACACTACTGACCACATGTTCCCCCCCCATGACACTGCTGGTCACATTTTCCCTCCCCCCATGCCCTGCTGGCCTCATGTATCCCTCACCCCATGACACTGCTGGTCACATGTATCCCTCACCCTATGACACTGCCGGACACATGTATCCCTCCCCCACCCCTCGGTTAAATTTTCCCTCACCCCTGACCTGCTGGCCCTTTCCCTCCCCCCCATGCCCTGCTGGCCCCTTTCCTCCCCCTTAAATGGACAATTATCCCTCATTTGATAAGGGAAATGTATCCCTCACCCTATAATTGGGGCCCATGTACCCCTCACCCCATGTCTGTGGTCACATTATCCCTCACCCCATGACCTGTGGCCACATGTTCCCTCCCCCATGACACTGCTGGTAAATTATCCCTCCCCCCATGACACTCTGGTAAATGTATCCCTCACCCCATGACACTGCTGGTCAATTTTAAATCCTTTAAGAATTTTGGGGTCATGAGTTGGGTCAAATAACGGCCCCGGGGTCAATCCGGGGGCGGGATGGAATTTGGGTTTTTTACACTTACTGTCCTTGTTCAGGGACACTGGTACCTGAGTGTTAGCACTTTTGGGGCCCATCTTGGGACACAGCAGTCAGGTATACTCAGGTATACTAAGCCCCCCCCTAAAAACCCCCTGCTTTTTTCCTTTCAACCCTCTCATCTTAATATCAATAATATATAATTATCTTTTTTTTTGGGGTCACACACACACACACACACACACACATACACAAAAACACACACACACACAAAACACACCCCGACATGACGGAAGGAATAGACTCCAAGTGCCCCTGTTTGCAGATGAGGGGTTTTGATGAGAAAATTCAATCTGAAAAGGACCAGGCGAACTCAAGGGATCTGGGGCTGCAAGCCTGGTCAACATTGCCCCGGTTCCCCCCAAATGCAAAGTCATGAAAGGGGAAGGGCAAAAAAACCCGGACGGGTACAGTCTGGGGGGCCAGGACTAAACCTCAATGAAAAAAATTGGGGTGATATAACCCCCAGGCACATCCCTGGGCCCATCAGCAAAAACTGGGGGAAGGGGCCCTCAAACTAGAACAGCATTCCACATCTTAAAAAGGGAATTGTTAGGACCCCGTAACTGTGTACTTGGCCCCTTTGGGTATCGCACCCGTTTTGGGAACCCCCATCTAAAGCACGTAAAAAAGGGTAGAGAAAGTGCAAAGGTTTTCCAAGACTAGTCCCGGGTAAAAGGGGATGTCCTACGAGGGAGGTTAAGGGGGCTCCCGCGACACTGGAGGCAGGAGAATAGGGGGACATGTAACAATATAAAATAAGAGGAAATTTCAATGGAAAGACAGAATGTTCAGAGATGGGGCACAAACAAGGGGCACAGTTGGAAGTTGAAAACTCAGATGTCACAGGGATGTTGGAAGTATTTCTTATCCAAATGGGCGGGAAATGGGAAAAGTCTGGGAAACGTGTAGTAAAGGCAGATTCCATTCATAGCTTTAAAAAAGGTATGATAAAGCTCATGGCGCAGGAGGGGGACCCCGTAGCGGCCAGTAAGAGGCGGTCAGAGTGACTCCCCCCCAACAGGTGAGTACAACTGGTAGTAAAAAACACACACACACACACACACACAGGGGTAAAAAAACCTTTATAGATAAAAACATTAGATAAAGTCCTTTATATTTATATTAAAACTGACACCCCCCCCCCCCTCCCGGCAGCTTGAAAACAAATCAGAATCCCCTGGATGATGTGAATCACCTGTTAGTGATCAAACATTGTATATTTGGGGAAATTTTTTTTTAATTTTTAAAAAAGGGCGCTAAACCAAAAGGGTTATACAGCATATGGTGAAAAAATTTTTAAAAACCTTGTGGAATCCCAGGCTCCAGCAGACAGGTCTGAGTACAGGTACCTCGCGGGGTGGAAAAATACTTGCAAGCAGGTCTGACGAGGGGTTACCGCGGCAGGTACTGTGGATAGTACCTGAAAAAGGAAAATGTTTGGAAAAATTATTTGGGGTAGCGTTGATGTCCCACTAGGGCGGTAGGTAGCCCTCGGGTTTGATCTCCCCCTGCCCCCCCTTTAAAGGGAATTCCTGGACAGTGTCCCGGGAAAGTGCCCCTGGACAGTGTTCCTGGATAGTGCCCCGGGAAACAGTACCCCGGGAAGGGTTTCCTGGACAGTGCCCCTGGAAAATTCCTAAAAATATCCTAAACGGTCCCAAAAAGGAACCCGGGGAAAATACCCCCTGGGTGTCCCGGGAAAATATCCCTGGACATTTTGGAAATTTTTTCCCCTAAATCCCTGGAATTTTCCGGGACTACCCCTGGACAGTGCCCCTGGCCCTTTTCCCTGGACAGTGTCTCTGGACAGTACCCCGGAAAATTCCTGGACGGTGCCGGAGGTGCCCCGGGAAATATCCCTGGGCAGTGCCCCTGGACGGTGTCCTGGAAAATGTCCCGGGGCGGTATGGTGGTGTCTTCTAGTTTCCCATTAAAATGTCAAGACTCGCTGCAGGCGGCCTGGGTGTCCTTGTCTGCTGCTGCTGCTGGGGGCTGCGGGCCATTTGCTAAAGGCTGCTTTCGCCTGGGCTGCAACGAATCCTGCTAAAGGCTGCGGGCGATGCCTGACGATGCGGGTTGAGGCTGCTGACGATGCTCCCGCGTGCTGCTCCCCGTGCTGCTGAGGCTGCTGACGTGCTGCTGGGCTTTGACGATGCTGCTGACGATGCTCCCGACGATGCTGCTAAAGGCTTTTTCTCTCTGTTTGCTGCTGATTTTCTTCCTCCTGCTCCCTTTCTTCTGCTGCTGTTTTTGCCGGTGGGTCTTTCCCAAACCTGCCCAGTTTTTGGATACTCCCCTTGAAAACCTGAACCTCCTCCCGGCGGTACCAGCCCTAGCAACCTGTTTACACTCTAATATTGAACGGAAAAGAGAGAGAGAGAGAGAGAGAAGAGAGAGAGAGAGAAGAGAGAGAGAGGGGGAGGGGGTGAAAAGTGACACCTTCCTCATGCCCTAAAATGAGGGGGGGTTTTTCCGGGAAGTGCCTGGGCCCTTTCAGTCTTTTTGAATACCCCCTTTAAACACACATGTGGGGGTGGCAAAAAAATAAAGGAGACATCCCCAGACAAAATGCCCCCACAAAAACAAAACTCACCAGGATGAAAACCCAGATGCAATCCCACCCGGATAAAACCCTCCAGGAAAGTAGAGGGGGAGCAGGGGGGGAGGGGGGGGTTCACTGCTCTTAAACAGGGGGGGGATTTGAGGAAGTGGAAGGAATGGATGGAAGGGTTTAAAAGGGCTACATAGTAGGAACAAACCTTGGGGGCCCAGGGGTGGTAATTGCTGTTTCAACCCCCCAAAGGGGCCCCGGGGAGGCCAAGAAAAAAGGTGGGACAGAGCAACAG
This sequence comes from Cherax destructor, assembly GCA_009830355.1. Classification (NCBI taxonomy): domain Eukaryota; kingdom Metazoa; phylum Arthropoda; class Malacostraca; order Decapoda; family Parastacidae; genus Cherax; species Cherax destructor. The sequence continues at coordinate 19,857 of WNWK01027636.1, read as the reverse complement.
AGCAATGGTAGACACACTAGCCAAAATTAGAAAAAGCCCACAGGGGGAAGAGCAAAGTTCCCTTTTGGGGTGATTTCAATCACAAAGAGATTGATTGGGAAAACCTGGCCCCCCCATGGGGGTCTGAATCATGGAAAACCAAGATGATGGATGTGGTTTTTGGAAAACCTCATGCATCAACATTTAGAGCCCCTACCAGAGAGAGGGTGGGGATGATCCAAGACTCGACCTATTATTCACCCTTAGTGGTTTCGGACATCGGGGGTTTACCCGTATAAAGGCCCCCTTGGAGCTAGTGATCTTTTGGTTCTGGGGTTTGATTATGGTTGACCCTAAAGTGGAGGGGCAGAATGGGAAGGAGAAACGAAACTAAAAAAGGGGGGACTAAAAGGGCCCGGAGGAATTTCCCCTCAAGACGTTCAGTGGGAGAGAAAATTGGGGGAAAACCAGTAAAAGAAATGATGGAATATGTGACAACCAAATGAAAGGGGGGCGGGGGAGGGTTTGCCCCCGGGGAAACAGGAAGGGGAAACCAGAACGAGTCCTTGGTTCAAGGGGTGTAGGGAGGCAAAAAGTAAGTGTAATAAAGAATGGAAAAGTACAGAAAAAGGACCCAGGAAAAAAAAAGAGTTTAAAGCCAAAAGGGCCGGGAAACGAATATAAGGTAAGAAGGGGGCTCAGCGACAATATGAAAATGATAGGGATCTAAAAAAGTCAATCTGCCCCAAACTGCTGTATAGGCCAAATCAGGAAAAAAAAGTAAAGGCCCAGGTAATCAGGCGGGGAAAGAAAAAGGGGGGGAGTTCACAATAAAGGGCCAAGAGGTATTAAGGGCCCCAGCATGAGTTTTAAAGGGAAGTTTTTTTGGGAGACAGGAAGGCCCCGGGGAATTCCGGGAAATAGGGGGGTATACCCCAAAAAGTGCTGGGGAAATACACACAACCGAGGAGGAGGTGAAGAAGCTGTTTTGTGAACTCAAAAACCTCAAAAGCGGTGGGGCCCGGGGGAAAATTTCTCCGTGGGTCCTTAGAGAGGAGCAGGATGTTGTATTTTTCCCTAAACCAAATCTTCAAACATCCATTTAAACGGAACTACCTGAGGCGTGGGAAAAATGGCAAATTTGGGCCCAATTTTTAAAAAAAGAAGAATTTGGGGGTCTACAGACCTTTTACCCCTGCAACCAAAACTAAGTGAGTACAAAAGACGGAGGAAGAAAAACCCCCCACCTGCCCGGGGGCAGATCCCCACATACCAAAGGGGGGTCCCTCCTCCTCTCCCTCTCTCTCTCTCTCTCCCCCTCTCTCTCTCTCTCTCTCTCTCTCTCTCTCTCCCCCAAAGGGTTTTGTGGGGCCCCAAAATTTTTAAACTTGGAGAAATTTTAAAAAAATTTCAGTGGCTATTAAATCCCGTCTGCGAAAAAATTTAATATTCTGTGATGATTTTTGTCTTAAATATTGTCGGTCAGTCAGTCAGTCAGTCAGTCAGTCAGTAAAAAAAATCAGCCCCGTCGCCCAGTCAGTCAGTCGTAAATAGCCACCCCACCCAAAGCCCCAAAACAGTCATTAAGTCAGTCAGTCAGTCAGTCAGCCCCGTCAATTTTGGGATTTTTCCCCTTCCCCTTTTGCCCGGGTGCCCACCCAAAAAAGTCAGCCCCGCCAGCCAGTCAGTCGTCGGTCAGTCAGTCAGCCAGTCAGTCGGTGGTCAGTCAGTCAGTCAGTCAGTCAGCCAGCCCGGTCAGCCAGCCACCCCCAGCCAGTCAGTCAGTCATTAAGTCAGCCCAGTCAGTCAGTCGGTCGTCAGTCAGTCAACTAGCAGTTATTCCCTTCACTACTGTTGTCATGATGTCAGTCAGTCAGCCAGTCACCCCAGCCACCCAGTCACCCAGTAGTCAGTCAGTCAGTCGGTCAGCCCCAGTCAGTCAGTCAGCCAGTCAGTCGGGTCAGCCAGTCAATCGTCAGTCAGTCAGTCAGTAAAGCCCGGCAGAAAATTACCTTCACTACTGTTGTTAAAAATCAGTCAGTTAAGTCTGCCCAGTCAGTCAGTTAAGTCTGTCAGTCAGTCAGTTAAGTCTGTCATCAGCCCAGTTAAGTCTGCCCAGTCAGCCCATTTAAAGGTCTGCCCAGTCAGTCAGTTAAGTTTTGTCATCAGTCGTTAAGTCTGCCCATTATCAGTTAAGTCTGTCAGTCAGTCAGTTAAGTCTGTCAGTCAGTCAATAAACCCAAAGAATATCCTTTCCCGGTATTGTCCTTTAAATGCTGGTTCCAGGAGTAACTGCGGGAAGCAAGAAAAAGGGAAAGAGGGGGAAACCCGAAAAGGGAAAAAGAAGAAGGAAGAGGGGGAACACGAGAAGACAAGAAGGTGACTAACACCCAGGTATCACTGCTAGGTGAACACTGGTACCGGGTTTAAGGTGCACCCAGGTACCACTGTACTGTAGGTGAACACTGGTACCTTGTGTAAGGGATCCCAGGTACCACTGTACCGCTAGGTGAACAATGGTACCTGGTTTAAGTGACTAACACCCAGGATCACTGCTAGGTGAACACTGGTACTGGTGTAAGGTGATATGATCAAGGTTTCGACTAACCCGGAGACTCAACCCGAGTCCTTTACATTGTAACCCAAAAGAGTCTAGTGGGAATGACGGGAAAAAAGACAGTAGGGAGTGAGAGTAGGGTGATGGGAAGGTAGGGAATGAGAAAGCTGGGGTGAAAGGAGGGAAGGAGGGTAGGGAGTGAAGGGAGTGAAGGGAGGGTAGGGAGGGGAAGGGAGGGTAGGGAGTGTAAGGGTCGTGAAGGCATCTCATTGTAAACAGTGTTAGCAGACATGGTGGTTGCCAACACTGAATCAACACCACGTCACTGACTGGGGCTTTACCGCGGGTGTAGCTGGGTGTACATGAACACACGCACACACAAAACACATGCACACACACAAAAACACCCCACACACAAAAAAACACACGCATACACACACACACACAACACATCTATCGAAACAGAACTCCCGAGGTATGGAAGACAGCAAATGTAGTCCCAATTTTTAAAAAAGGAGACAGACATGGGGCACTAAACTACAGACCAGTGTCAGTGACATGTATAGTATGCAAAGTCGGAGAAGATTATCAGGAGAAGAGTGGTGGAACACCTAGAAAGGAATGAATTTATCAATGAGGGAGCACGTTTCAGGGACGGGAAATCCTGTGCCACAAACCTTCTGGAGTTCTAGACAGGGTGACAGAGTAAGACAAAGAGAGAGGGTGGTAGTTTTATTTTCTTGGACTGTAAGGGCGTTTGACACATTTCCCACAAAAGAATTAGTGCAAAGCTGGAGGACTAGGCGGGGATAACGGGGAAGGCATCCAATGGATCAGGAATACCTGTCAGGAAGAAAAGTAGCGAGTCATTACGTGGTGAGGTTTTCAGAGTGGGCGCCGGTGACGAGTGGGGTTCCACAGGTCAGTCCTGGGACCAGTGCTGTTTCTGGTATTTGTGAACGCATGACGGAAGGAATAGACTCGAAGTGTCCCTGTTTGCAGATGATGTGAAGCTGATGAGAAATTCAATCTGAAAAGGCCCAGACAGAACTACAAAGGGATCTGGACAGGCTGCAAGCCTGGTCAGCAATTCTCCGGTTCAACCCCACCAAATGCAAAGTCATGAAGATTGGGGAAGGGCAAAGAGACCGCAGACGGGTACAGTCTAGGGGAGGGGCAGAGAATACAAACCTTAATCAAGGAAAAAGATCTTGGGTGAGTATAACACCAGTCACATCTCCTGAGGGGCATCAACCCAAAAAACTGCTGCAGCATATGGGCGCCTGGCAAACCTAGAACAGCATTCCGACATCTTAATAACGTACATTGTTGGGGTTAGGCCCATATTGGGGGATGCAGCACCAGTTTGGAACCCACACCTAGCCAAGCACGTAAAGAAGCTGGGAAAATGCAAAGGTTTGCAACAAGACTAGTCCCGGAGCTAAGGGGTATGTCTGAGGGAGGTTAAGGAAATCGACCTGACGACACTGGAGGACAGGAGAGACAGGGAAAACATGATAACGACATGTAACATACTGAGAGGAATTGACAAGGTGGACAGAAACAGAATGTTCCAGAGATGGGAGACAGCAAAAAGGGGACACAGTTGGAAGTTGAAGACTCAGATAAATCAAAGGGATGTTAGGAAGTTTTCAAGTCATAGAGTTGTCGGGAAAGTGAAACAGTCTGGTAATGACGTAGTAGAGGATCCATACATATTTTTAAAGAGGGGGTGATAAAGCCCCTGAAGCAGGTAGAGAGGGGACCTAGTAGCGACCAGTAAAGGGGGGGGGGCCCGGGAGCATGAATCACCTCTGCAACCACAAATATGTGATACACACACACAAACACACCCCGAATGCAAATAAAATAAAAAAAAGTTTGTATTTAACAAAAACCCTTTAGATGATGGTATTACTATTACTACGACCATTTACTACCGACCACTATTTACTACGACCACTACTATTACTACGACCACTAATAATACAGAAAAATTAAATTTTTCGGGCAGTACATAACAAGCACTGTGTATCTTATTGGTGGTGTACTGTGTCTTTATATTGTGTTACTGTGTGTTTTATACTTTTATATGTGTGTATACTGTGTGTTACGAGAAAATGAACTCCTGGGGCCTGGGCCTTTGCAAGGAAAAACCCACAAATCACATGTAAACAGGCCACCCAGGGCCACCCCTGTCAAAAAAGCGCTAAAAATTTAACAATAAGGGGTTGTTATCAGAGGGTCGGGGAAAAATTCCCCTTAAAAACCATTTTTGAATATAGTGAACAATATATACACCCCGGTGTGTCTCAATGAACACCCCCATGGAGGTTCCAAGTAAACATGACGTATGTGTGGAACACCGTAGGCCCACACCCTCCGGCCGAAACCTTGTTTCCACATTCCCAAAAGCTTCCCCAGCTATCAGGCCCGGGGGCGCTGCTCCCAAAAAAAGCGCGGTGGAGTTGGCTAAACAAAAGGTACAAAAAACCCATTTAACTAACCCACGAAATCGTTTACACGTTCAAAAAAACCATAAAGGGTGTATGGTTGTATGGTTTATCTTAACAGGCGGCGTCCGGCCAGCCTCTCAGCCATCCCCCCCCCCCTGACTCCCGCCACCCGGGCCCCCCCAACCACCCGGCTTACACCCCCAAGCCACCCGGGCCCCCCACCACACGGCAAAAAAAATCCCGGGAGGATTTCATTACATTTTCCCCCTTTAAACTACTTTGGTACAAAAAAACTAGGATTTTCCCAAATTATGGATGACATTTATCCATGTTATACATTATATTTTCAATTTTTCAGTTCATTAAAATTATGGAAATTTTCCATGATATTTATACTATATTACAATGCTATACAGACACCTGATAAATTGTTACTGTGTGTGTATATTTTTGTGTATCTGAGTTATACTTTTTATACTGTGTATACTAATGTGTATACTGAGTGTGTATCTTTTTAACAGTGTATCTTGGGGTATATTTTGTGTATATATATACTTTTATACTTTTGTGTGTTTGTGTGTATACTAAAGGGTATACTGTGGGGTATACTAAGGTGTATATGAGTGTTACTGTGTTGTTCAGTGTATACTGTGTGTATACTGTATGTGTGTTTTATATACTGTGTGTATACTTTTGTTTTCTTTTGTGTATATAAATTGTATACTGTGTGTGTATAAAGGGGTTTCTGAGGTGAACTTTTGTGTATACAGTGAATGTGTTATAATTTTTTGTATATATATACTGTGTTTTACTGTGTGTGTATACTGTGTGTGTTCTTTTTGTATATGTGTGTTACGTGGGTATTTGAGTTTATGTGTGTATATTGTGTGTGTTTTATACTGTTTGTTACTGTGTTTTAATGTGTGTATACTTTTGTATACTGTGTGTGTATATTTTGTTACTAAGTGTGTATACTGTGTGTTTTCAAATGTGTATACTGAGTGTGTATACTGTGTGTGTATACTGTGTGTATCTGTTTTATACTGAGTGTGTATACTGTGTGTTTTATATATACTTTTTTAACTGTGTTTTACTGTGTTTATATTGTGTTATATACTGTGTGTGTATATATACTGTGTGTGTGTATACTGTGTGTGTATATAAAACTGTGTGTGTGTAAAACACTGTGTTTTTATACTGTGTGTGTGTATACTGTGTGTTTTATACTGTGTGTGTTATTTTTTTGTATCTGTTTTTTATACTGTGTTGTGTATACTGTGTTTTTTATACTGTGTTGTGTGTGTTTTTCTCCCCTAGTTGTGGTTCGGGGGCGATTCATAGCCCTGGCCCCCCTCTTCACGGCCGCTAGGGGTCATTTCCCCCTTCCCCAATAACCCCATCAACCTCTTCTTAAATTGAATGGACCCTGAACCCACTCATATTTCCCAAAAACTTTCCCTTTCCCCTGACCACTCTTGGGCTGAAGAAATACTTCCTGGGGGCGTCCCCAGTCACTAAAAAAAACAGACATGCCCCACTCCAAAAGGCGGCAAAAGCAATAACAAAAAACACAGAAATAGCGTAATCCCTATCATAAAAATCTTTGAAAGGGTTCTAAAAACAAATTCCCTCATCTAGATACCCATCAATTGAGGACAGCATGGGTTTAGAGCAGGCCGCTCCCCGTCTGTCCCATCTATGGGCCACTACCAAAAAATTCTGGGGTTTTAAAAACAAACAGAAAGCAATTGTTATATACACAGACTTTGCAAAAGCCTTTGACAAATGTAACCATGGTGTAATACCCAAAAAAAGCTGATAAAGGAATAACAGGAAAAGGGGTAGATGGATTTTAATTTCCCAACATGTAGAACACAAAGAGTAGTAGTCAACAGAGTAAAGTCTGAGGCGGGTAAATGAAAAATTGTTCCAAAGGACAGTACTTTCTCCCATCCTGTTCCTTCCTCATATCGGACATAACAGGAAAAAGCCACAGTGCTTTTCTTCCTTTTCAGATAAGAAACTGTATGACAGTGCCAACTTTTAAGACACTGCAAGACTCCAAAGCATAAACCAAATCTTTAAATGGGCCCGAAAACAATATGAAATTCAATGATGGGAAAATTTCAATTACTCAGATATGGAAAACTGAAAAATTAAAAACTCATCGGAGTATAAAACAAATTCTAACCACAAATGTCAAAAACCTGGGGTGATCATGACAAAGGGTCTCACTTTCAAGGACCATAACACCAGCAATCGTATCTGCTAGAAAAAAGACAGGATGGATAATGAGAACCTTCAAAACCAGGGATGCCAAGATGTTAAATTTAAAATGCTTGTTCTATCATCGTGGACGGACATCTGCTACGGACAGAGATCATCGTGGGCGGACCCTGCAGGGCAGAGATCATCGTGGACGGACCTCTGCTACGGACAGAGATCATCGTGGACGGACCTTTTCTACGGACAGAATCATGTGGACGGACCTTTTCTACGGCAGAGACCCGTGGACGGACCTTTGCTGGACAGAAGGGGGAGCTGGACTTGATAAAGCACTTGTGTCTAAAGTCAGTAGAAGAGACAGGAATCTGAACCATCAGAAGGTTGTTACGTTAGGTTAGGTTAAGAGAAGTGTTTGGTGACGGAGGTCATTGCCCGTCACAGTACTAGCACTTTACATTATGTTTGGTGACGGGGGTCATTCCCCCCAATCGATTTTACTTTTGTTTGGGACGGGGGTGCGCCCCGCCCGTCGCTTTAATTATGTTTGGTGAGGGGGGTCGCCTTGCCCGCCCGTACTACACTTTACATTATGTTTGGTGACGGGGTCGCATTGCCCCGTCACGTACTTTTAATTATGTTTGGTGACGGGGTCGCACTTGCCCCCCCGTACTACCTTTTAATTATGTTTGGTGCGGGGTCCCTTCCCCCCGTCAGTACCCACTTATGTTTTAAAGGGGGCCCACTTGCCCCGTCATCGCACTTTACATTATGTTTGGTGACGGGGCCCACTTCCCGCCCAATACAAACACACATTATTTTTGTGACGGGGGCCGCACCGTCAATCAAACATTTTACATTATGTCATTGTATTAAATTTTAAACAGAAGTCTCAAAACACTTCACCTCTTGACACCTTAGAATGGGTCAAAAATTTTTTTTTGAAAGTTTTAAGGCAAACCCACACACACACGTGTGTGTGTGTGTGTGTTTTGTGTGTGTGTGTGTGTGTGTGTGTGTGTGTGTGTGTGTGTGTGTGTGTGTGTGTGTGGGGCGTGTGTGTGTGTGTGCGGTGTGTGTGTGTGTGTGTGTGTGTGTGTGTGTGTGTGTGTGTGTGTGTGTGTGTGTGCGTGTGTGTGGGGAAACAGGCGTGTTGCAATATCCTAATCACAATAAGTGGGGTAGACGAAAAAGGCCCCTCCCTCCCCCTCTCCCCCTCCCCCAAAGATGCAGGTAGGAGGAGGGGGGGAGGGGGTTCCGGTTGCTGTCTGAAAGTCCCACCCATCACCCCCACTGCAACAACCCCCTTCCCCCCCCCTCCCTCCCCTCCAAGTTGGAGAGGCCCGGGTGGGGCTCGGCCGCGGGACTGTACCGAGGTACCAGGGCTGTCAACAAGACTCGGAAGACAGAACTTGTGCTAACGTCTCTGTCAGCACAGACCAACACCTGTGACATGACTGTCGGGGGGCCATCACCTGTGCAGACTGTCAGCGGGCCAACACCTGTGACATGACTGTCAGCACAGACCAACACCCGGCCGTCCGGAGACCAACACCTGGACATTACTGTCAGCGGGCCAACACCTTTACATGACTGTCGCGGGGCCAACACCTGTGCTATGCAGGGTCAACCTCGATCTGTCCCGAGGTCAACACCTGTGAAAAACAGTCAGTGGGGATAAAACACTCTCAGTGTTAAACACCTTTAGTAGAACAATGTTATTAAGGTTTATAACACCTGTTAAACACCGTCAGCAGAACAATGTTGTTAAGTGCTGATAACACCTGTTAAACACCTGTCAGTGAACAATGTTTTGGCTGAAAACACCTTTAAACACCTGTTAGTAGATCAATGTTATTAAGTCTGAGAAAAACTTTAAACACCTGTGAGCAGAAGAGTGAACTCTGAAGGAGCGACGACTGTGAGGAGGTGAGGTGTGAGCAGGCGGGGACTCCCCCTCTTGTGGTGAACCCCTGTTTTTTTCTTCCTCCTTCTTTCTCTCTCTTTTTTAGCCTTGTTGCTGCTTCCTTCCCCGTTTTCCCCCCCCCACCCTTGGCCTGGTGAGAGAGAAAAAGAAAGAAGAAAAAGAAGAAAGAAGAAAGAAGAGAGACAGCGAGAGAGAGAGGGGGGGGGGGGGGGCAGAGAGAGAGAAAAAACAGACAGACAGACAGACAGACAGACAGACAGACAGGGGGGGTCAACCGGATGTGAACGTACGTTTAGAAAAAAAAAAATAAAAACAAAAAAAATACAATGGAGGGAAGAAAAAAAAAGGGGGAGGGGGGAAATGGGAGGGGGGAGGGGAGGAGGTGGAGGGGAGGGGGGAGGGGGTGGGGGGAAGGGGGGAGAGGCAGTGAACACACTGGCAGTTATAACAAATTATAAATAAGAGATATTTGCAAGAGAGTGCTTCAATATGTCTCCCCCCCCCCTCAACTCCTCCCTCACCCCCCCCCCATCACCTCCTCCCATCACAACCTCCCCCCCCCTCAACCCCCACCCCCCCCTCAACCCCCCCCTCTCCCCCCCTTCCAGCCCCCCCCCTCAACTATCTCCCATCATTCCCCCCCCCTCACCCCCCCCTTCATATCCTCCCCCCCCCAACCGATGCTGCACAACCTGGCACTGATGGGCAAAGCCCCTCCCCTCTAGATTGTTCCACCCCAAATTATGTTGCCCGCACCACCCACCTGGTTGCTCCCACCCCCCACCTGGTTGCTCCAGCACCACCACACCTGGTTGTTCCATCCCCCCCACCTGGTTTCCAGCACCACCACACCTGGTTTTTAGCACCACCACCTGGTTTTTCCAGCCCCCCACCTGGTTGTCCCAGCACCACCACACCTGGTTGTTCCCGCACCACCACACCTGGTTTCCAGCACCACCACACCTGGTTTTTCCAGCACCACCCACAAAGGGTTTTTCCAGCACCACCACACCTGGTTTTTTCCATCCCCCCACACCTGGTTGCTCCAGCACCACCACACCTTGTTTTCTAGACCACCCACCTGGTTGTTCCATCACCACCCACCTGGTTTTTCCATCACCACCAAACCTGGTTTTTCCATCACCACCACACCTAATTGTTCCAGCACCACCCACTGGTTGATCCAGCACCACCACACCCCTTGTTCCATCACCACCCACCTTTTTATAGCACCACCCAAACCCGGTTGTTCCATCACCACCACACCTGGTTGTTCCAGCACCACCCACCTGGTTGTTAAAGCACCACCCACCTGGTTGTTCTACACCACCACACCTGAATTTTTTCCAGCCCCCCACACCTGGTTGTTCTACACCACCAACCTGGTTGTTCCAGCACTACCACACCTGGTTGTTCCAGCACCACCACACCTGGTTTTTTCAGCACCTCCCACCTGGTTGTTCCAGCACCACCACACCTGGTTGTTCCATCACCACCCACCTGGTTGTTCCTATCTCTTGTTGTCTTGCAACATTGCAGACTCCCGACGACCCACCAGAATGAGAAAAATGCAGAGCTAAAGATTTCCATCTGCTTTTGCTGCTGCTGTTCTGTGTGTTACTGCTGGTTTTTTGGGTCTGTGCTGCTGTTACTGCTGCGCTGTTCCCTTTGGTGCTGTTACTGCTGGTGCTGTTACTGCTGGTGCGTTACGCTTGTGCTGTTACTGCTGGTGCTGTTAATGCTGGTCTGTTACGCTGCTGCTGTTCCCCTGCTGCTGTTACTGCTGGTGCTGTTACTGCTGGTGTTTTACTGCTGGTGCTGTTACTGCTGCGCTGTTACTGCTGGTTTGTTACTGCTGGTCTGTTACGCGGTCGTTACGCTGGTGCTGTTCCTGGTTGTTACCGCTGCGTTCTGCTCCCCGGTTACTGCTGGTGCTGTTACTGCTGGGCTGTTACGCTGGTGCTGTTACTGCTGGTGCTGTTACGCTGGTGCTTTTCTGCTGGGCTGTTACTGCGGGTGCTGTTACCTGCTGCTGTTACCGCTGGTGCTGTTACTGCTGGTCTTTACTGCTGCTGCTGCTGTTACTCTGGTGCTTTTTACTGCTGGTGCTGTTACTGGGTGCTGTTACTGCTGCTGCTGCGGGTTGGTGCTGTTACTGCTGGTGCTGTTACTGCTGGTGCGGGTTACTGCTGCTCGTTACCGCTGGTGTTGTTACGGGCTGGTGCTGTTACTGCTGCTGCTTGCTGCTGGTGCTGTTACTGCTGCTGTTTACTGCTACTACCATTTATTTAATAATAATAACATACACAAACACATTTTATGCCAGATCATCCCATGCCCCCCCGTCCCTTTTCTATACAGTTGTATGACAAATCATACCATGACCCCCGTGCCTTCTATGCAGTTGTTAAATCCTTCCATGACCCCCTTTCCTTCTATACAGTTGTATGACAGACCCTTCCATGCCCCCCCGAACCTTTTTATGCATTTTTTATGCCAGATCATACCATGCCCCCCCTTGCCTTCTATACAATTGTATGACAGATCATACCACGACCCCCCGTGCCTTCTATACAGTTGTATGACAGATCATACCATGCCCCCCCCCGAGCCTTCTATACAGTTGTATGACAGAGCATACCATGCCCCCCGTGCCTTCTATACAGTTGTATGACAGATCATACCATGACCCCCGTGCATTCTATACAATTGTATGACAGACCCTTACCATGCCCCCCGTGCCTTCTATACAATTGTATGACAAATCATACCATGCCCCCCCCGAACCTTCTATGCAGTTTTATGCCAGATCATACCATGCCCCCCGTGCCTTCTAACAATTGAAGACAGATCCTTGACTCCCCCGTGCCTTCTATACAGTTGTATGACAGATCATACCATGCCCCCCCCGAGCCTTCTATACAGTTGTATGACAGAGCATACCATGCCCCCCTTCCTTCTATAAAAGTTGTATGACAGACCACCATGCCCCCCCCGTGCATTCAACAATTGTATGAAAAACTACCATGACCCCCATCTTTCTATAAAATTTTATGAAAGATCTTTGCCCCCCCGTGCCTTCTATGCAGTTGTATGCCAGATCATACCATGCCCCCTTCGTGCCTTCTATACAATTGTATGACAGATCATACCATGACCCCCTTGCCTTCTATACAATTGTATGACAGATCCCCTGCCCCCCCGGTTCATACAATTTTTGACAGATCATACCATGCCCCCCGTGCCTTCTATACAATTTTTGGACAGATCATACCATGCCCCCCGTGCCTTCATACACCCGGAAGATAAACCATGCCCCCCCCGTCCCTTTTATACAATTGTATGACAAAATCATCCCATGCCCCCGTGCCTTCTATACAATTGTATGACAGATCATACCATGAACCCCCCGTGCCTTCTATGCAGTTGTATGCCAGATCATCCATGCCCCCCGGGTCCTTTCTATACTTTTGTATGACAGATCTCCCAAACCCCCTCCTTTTCTATACAATTGTATGACAAAATCATACCACCCCCCGTGCCTTATATACAGATGTATGCCAGATCATACCATGCCCCCCTGTGCCTTCTATACAGATGTATGCCAGATCATACCATGCCCCCCGTGCCTTCTATACAGATGTATGCCAGATCATACCATGACCCCCCCCGTGCCTTCTATACAGATGTATGCCAGATCATACCATACCCCCCCCGGCCTTCTATACAGATGAAAGGCCATTTTCATACCATGACCTCCCCCGTGCCTTCTATACAGATGGCCAGATCAACTGCCTCCCCCGTGCCTTCTATACAGATGATCCCCGGGATCATACCATGACCTCCCCCCGTGCCTTCTATACAGATGTATGCCAGACCCCTCCCATGACCTCCCCCCGTCCCTTTTCTACAGAGGGCCCAGATCATACCATGACCCCCCCCGTGCCTTTTTACAGTTTATGCCATATATACCATGACCTCCCCGTGCCTTCTATACAATGTATCCCCAGACATACCAACCTCCCCCGTCCCTTTCTATACAGATGTATGCCAGATCATACCATGACCCCCCCCTTCCTTCTATACAGATGGTATGCCAGATCAAAACCAAATGCCCTCACCCCGTCCCTTTCTATACAAATGTATGCCAGATCATACCATGACCCCCTTCCCTTTCTATACAGATGTATGCCAGATCATACCATGACCCCCCCCCGTGCTTCTATACAGATGTAGGGCCAGATCCCTTGACCCCCCCCTGTGCCTTCTATACGGGTTTATCCCCAGATCATACCATGCCCCCCCGTGCCTTCTATGGGGGATGTATGCCAGATCATACCATGACCTTCCTCCCGTCCCTAAACAGATGTATGCCAGATAAACCATGAACTCACCCCCGTGCCTTCTATACAGATGTATCCCCAGATCATACCATGACCCCCCCCCGTGCCTTCTATACAGAGGGCCAGATCATACCAGGGCCCCCCGTGCCTTTACAGATGTATGCCAAAATCATCCCCATGCCCTTTCCCCCCTGTGCCTTCAAAAGAATATCCCAAAATTTCATACCTGCCCCCCCGTCCCTTTCAAACAGATGTATGCCAGACTTCCATGACCTCCCCACTTCCTTTCCCTTGGGTGTAGGGGCCAGATCTTCCGGGCCCCCGTGCCTTCTAAAAGATGTATGCCAGATAAACCCCTGACCCCCCCCCCGTGTCTTCTATACAGATGTGAAATCAATGACCTCACCCCGGTTTTTATACAGATGTATGCCGGGGATCATACCATGACCCCCCCCGTCCTTCTATACAGTTTATGCCAAATCATACCATGCCCCCCCCGTCCTTCTGTACAGAGTTGCCAGATCATCCCAAGCCTCTCCCCGGTGCCTTCTATATAGATGTATCCCCATATCATACCAGGGCCCCCCCGTGTCTTTTTATACAGATGTATGCCAGATCATACCATGACCTCACCCCGGGTGCTTTCTATACAGAGGGGTTTCCATATCATACCATGACCCCCGTGTCTTCTGTACAGATGATGCCATATCATCCATGACCTCCCCCGTGCCTTCTATACAGATGTATCCCAGATCATCCCATGAACTCCCCCCCCTTGCCTTCTATACAGATGTATGCCAGATCATACCATGCCCCCCCCCGTGCCTTCTATACAGATGTATGCCAGATCATCCATGCCCCCCCGTGCCTTCTTACAGATGTATCCAGTTTCCCTCAGCCTTTTCCCCCTGTGCCTTCTAGACAGATGTACCCAGATCATCCATGCCCCCCGGCCTTCTATACAGATGTATGCCAGATCATCCCATCCCCCCCCACCCTTCTATACAGTTGTATGGGTATCCCAAACTTCCCCCTTTTCTATACCCAACAAATTATCCCCAAATTTAAATTTTGATAATTGGGTAAGTTGATCAATCAAATATTGAGGACGAAGGTTGAACAATTACCATTGATATCCCCCCGAAATTGCAACGAGAAACTTGATGCAAGTTGATGTGACCACAACAGTACCCTTTGTTCCAGAAAAACCCCAGGTTGTTGCAAGGTTAAATGGGTCTCCCCAAAACCACCCAGAAAACCGAGGTTGTTGAAAGGTTGATGATGTGACTAAACAGTGTTCCCCTTGAATCCAGCCCCAGGTTTTTTGAAGGTTGATTTGACCACAAAAATTTGCCTTGCAACCCCCCAGGGTTGTTGCAAGGTTGATGTGCCCCAAAAAGTGCCCTTGAAACCCCCCCCAAAGGTTGTTGTGGGGTTGATTGACCACAACAGTGCTGCCTTGCAACCCCCCAAAAAACCCCATTTGAAGGTTGAGGGACCACAAAGTTTCCCGCCCCCAGAAAACCCAAAGGTTTTTTTTAAAGGGTTTGATGTTACCACAACAGTTTTTTGAAACCCCCCCAAACCCAGGTTGTGGGTTGATGTGCCCAAAACCCCTCCGGGAACCCGGGTTGTTCCAAGGGGTTGATGTGACCACAACCCTCCAGGAACCCAGGTTGTTGAAAGGTTGATGTACCAAACCCTCCAGCAACCCAGGTTTTGCAAGGTTGATGTGCCCCAAAACCCCTCCAGCAACCCAGGTTGTTGCAAGGTTGATGTGACCAAAACCCCTCCAGCAACCCAGGTTGTTGCAAGGTTGATTTTGACCAAAACCCCTCCAGCAACCCAGGTTGTTGCAAGGTTTTTTTGACCACAACCCTCCAAAAACCCCGGTTGTTGGGGTTGATGTGACCAAACCCTCCCAGAAACCCAGGTTGTTGCAAGGTTGATGTGACCAAACCCTCCAGAAACCCCGGGTTTTGAAAGGGGTTGATTGCCCAAATTAGTCCCTTAGTATAACAGTCATATACAGTGTTATACTGAGTATCTAAGGTAAGTGTTGTTATACTGAGCCCTTCCAAGGTAAGTAACTGTTGTGACATCGCTCACAAACACTCCCCCTCTTACTTATTGATTTAAAAATATCTACTACACCAGTTTTTATGAAAATTTATTATCAGTCAAAAATTATTTTAATGCAAAAAATATTACACACACACACACACACACACACACACACACACACACACACACACACACACACACACACACACAAAAAAAAAAATATATATATATATATATATATATATATATATATATATATATATATATATATATATATAATAAAAAAAAGATCAAAATCTTTTTGATATCAAAATATGCAAAAAACCACTATAAAAAATAGAAAAATTTCCCAAAGCGCTTTCGTGACTACTAAATTATCAAGGAACTATAAACCCCCCTCCCCCTCTCAGCCCTTTTCCAAGCACCTAAAAGCTATTAACTAGCCAATAACGCTTCCCCCCCGTTAATACACACTTTTGGGTTTAACGACACTAAACGGCAAGTTGAACTCTTGTTTTTTCATGTCAGTTCTGCCGGAGAGATGTTGAGGCCTTTTGAACAGCGGGCCCCCACAGGGTTAAAACACCCCGGTGAAACCCGCCTGCACACCGGGTCACTTTGGGCACCGCTGTGAACACCTGAACACCGCTGTGAACACCGAAAAGCGCCGTAAAAACCTGAACAGCCAAGAGGGGTGATAAATACCCCACAGTAACAACGGTATAACAACACACACATCTTGTGCCTAGTTAACCCAGACGAGGGTTTAAAGAAGAAGAACATTTTGTGTGTGTCAACGGGGTAAGAACAACAGTGGTGAAGAACATAATTATTGTGTCAGACGTGTGTAAGAACAACGGGGGTGAAGAACATGGTTTTTGTGTGTCAGACGGGAAGAACAACAGTGGTGAAGAACATGGGGTTTTGTGTGCCAGACGTCTGTAAGAACAACAGGGGGAAGCTAATTTTGTGTGTCAGACGTGTAAGAACAACAGGGGAAGAAATGTTTTGTGTGGGCAAGTTGTGGGAAAAACAGTGGTGAAAAATTAATTATTTTGTGCCAGACGTCTGTAAGGGCAACAGTGGTGAAAAAATAGTTATTGTGTGTGTCAGACGTGTGTAAAAAAACAGTGGTGAAAAACATAGTTATTGTGGGTGTCAGACGTGTGTAAGGAAAAAAATTGGGAAGAACATAGTTATTGTGTGTGTTAGACGTTTGTTTAAAAACAACATTGGTGAAGAACATAGTTATTGTGTGTGTTAGACGTTTGTGAACAACAGTGGTGAAGAACATAGTTTTTTGTGTGTCAGACGTGTGTAAGAACAACAGTGGTGAAGAACATAGTTTTGTGTTTTGGACGTGTGTAAGAACAAAGTGGTGAAGAACATAGTTATTGTGTGTTTAGACTTGTGTAAGAACAACAGTGGTGAAGAAAATAGTTATTGTGTGTGGAAACGTTTTAAAACAGTGGTGAAGAACATAGTTATTGTGGGGTTTGGACTTTTATGGAACAACAGTGTTAAAAGAACATAGTTATTGTGTTTTCAGACGTGTGTAAGAAAAACAGTGGTGAAAACATGTTATTGTGTCAGACTTGTGTAAGAACATCAGCTGAGAAGAACACGTCTCACCCCCCAAAAAACACAAGAACAACGGAAAAATAATAATAAAGGATAAAACTATTAATATTAAACACCTAGTCGATTAAAGAGTAAAAATAATATATATATATATATATATATATATATATATATATATATATATATATATATAAAACCATAGGTATGTGGAGGAGGCAGTGAGGGGCCCCCAGGGCTTTATGGTGACGTGAACATTTTAAAACCCATGTGTTTTCCAAAACACTGTGGGGGAAATTACATTGTGGGGGGAAATATACACTGTGTGTGAATTACCTTGGGAAGTATACACTGTGGGGGGAAGTATACACTGTGTGGGAAGTTTACATTGTGGGAAGAAACACTGTGGGGGAATTTACACTGTGGGGGAAAATATACTTTTGGGGAATTCATTTTTGGGAAGTATACACTGTGTGTAAAATTTTTGTAAAGTTTTAATTGTAATAAAACTTTGGGGGAAAAGTTACACTGTGGGAAGTATACACTGTGTGGGAAGTATACACTGTGTGGGAATTTTACACTGTGTGCTAAGTATACACTGTGGGGGAAGTTACACGGGATGGGAAGTTACACTGTGTGGTAATACACTGTGTGGGGAAGTTACATGTGTGTGAAGTATACACTGTGTGGGAAGTGTACACTGTGTGGGAAGTATACACTGTGTGGGAAGTATACACTGTGTGGGAAGTTACCCCTGTGGGGGAAAAACACTGTGGGGAAGTTACACTGTGGGGGGAAGTATCCCTGGGGCAAAAGTATACCCCTGTGGGAAGTTACACTGTAGGGGAAGTTACCCCCCTTGGGGGGGGGAAGTATACACTGTGTGTGAAAGTTACACTGTGGGGAAGTATACCGGTGGGAAGGCCCCCGGGGGGGGAAATTTTCCTGTGGGGGAAGGTACACTGTGGGGGAAGAAACCTGTGTGGGAAGTTACACTGTGTGGGAAGTATACCCTGTGTCGTATACACTGTGTGGGAAGTTACACTGTATTGAAGATACACTGGGGAAAAAGTATCCCTGTGTGGGAAGTTACACTATGTGGAATTACATTTGGGGGTTACACTGTGGGGGAAATATACACTGTGTTAAACTTGTGGGAAGTATACACTATGGGGGAAGTTCCCTGTGGGGGAAAAATACACTGTGGGGAAGTATACACTGTGTAGGAAGTTACCCTTTTGGGAAATACATGGGGAATTTATTTGGGGTGGAAAAAATTTTGGGGGGAAAAACACTGGGGGGGAAGTATACACTGTGGGGGAAATTTTTGAAAGTTACATTGGGGGGAATTTCATTGGGGGGAATTTAAATTGGGGGAAATTCCCTGTGGGGGGAAAATTTTACACTAGGGGGAAGTATACACTGTGTGGGGATTTTTGTGGGGGAAAGGTTACACTGGGGGGAAGTATACACTGTGTGGGAAGTTACACTGTGTGGGAAGTTGCACTGGGGGGAAATATACACTGTGTGGGAAGTTACCCCTGTGTGGGAAGTTACACTATGGGGGAAATTATACACTGTGTGGGAAGTTACACTATGGGAAAGTTTTGTGTGGGAAGTTACACTGTGTGGGAAGTATACACTGTGTGGGAAGTTACACTATGTGAGAAGTTTCATTTGGGGAAGGTACACTGTGGGGAAGTATACACTGTATGGGAAGTTACACTGTGGGGACGTTACACTGTTTTTAAAATATACACTGTGGGGAAGTTTACACTTTGTGGGAAGTTACACTATGTGGGAAGTATACACTGTGTGTGAAGTTACATTGTGTGGGAAGTTACACTGTGTTTGGGAAGACACTGTGTTTGAAGTTACACTGTGTGGGAAGTATACACTTTTAAAGACACAATGTGTGGGAAGTATACACTGTGTGGGAAGTTACACTGTGTGGGAAGTATACACTGTGTGTGAAGTTACCTGTGTGGAAGTTACTTGTGTTTGAAGTCTCTGTGTGGGAAGTATACACTGTGTGGGAAGTATACACTGTGGGGGAAGTATACACTGTGTGGGGATACACTGTGGGGAAATTTTTTAACTGTGTGTGAAGTTACACTGTGGGGGAAGTAACACTGTGGGGAAGTTCCCTTTGGGAAGTATACACTGTGTGGGAAGTTAACTTTAAAAAGTATACACTGTGTGGGAATTTTTAACTTTTGGGAAAGTATACACTGCGTGTGAAGTTACACTGTGTATGGTGACTTCCCACACGGGAAGAATTAGTGGATGGAATAGAGGTGAGGAATGAATGAATGACAAGAGAGATAGAAAATAGAAAATAGAAAATAGAAAATGGAGAGATGGAAAATAGAGATAGAAAATAGAAAATGGAGAGATGGAGAGATAGAGAGATATGGAGATGGAGAGATAGAAAATAGAGAGATAGAAAATCGAGAGATAGAAAAATTAGAGAGATAGAAAATGGAGAGATGGAGAAAATGGAGAGATGGAGAGATAGAGAGATGGAAGATGAAGATGGAAAATAGAAGATAGAAAATAGAGAGATGAGAGGAAATAGAAAATAGAGATGGAGAGATGAAGATATGGGATGGAAAATAGAAAATGGAGAGATAGAAAATAGAGAGATAGAGAGATAGAAAATAGAGAGATAGAAAATGGAGAGATAGAGAGATGGAGAGATGGAGAGATAGAAATTGGAGATGGAGAGAA
>WNWK01027635.1:0-26114 GCA_009830355.1 Cherax destructor | reverse complement strand
AAAGGTGATTAAAAAAAGACCTGGATAACCCTATCTACAATTCTAGGAAAAAAAAAGATATCCACGAACAATACCATCAAACCATACCACGGGTGGGGTTCAAACCCCGCGGTCAGGGGTCTCAGAACTCCAGCCCGGTGCGTAAGCCACTGGGCCAAAAAAGTTTAAAAAGGGGATTCATCCAACTTGGTATATTTCTACACCAAAAGGAAGGTTAGCATGGCACCACTTTTCCCCCAAATAAAAGTTTTACAGCGAATCTCTGCTAGGGGGGCCCGTGACGAACTCTAGCCCCAAGCCCCCCTAAAAGCCGCCCAACCCTGACTCACGAAATCGTAATGCACGTTCCAAACAAACCATACCACGGGTGGGGTTGAACCCGCGGTCAGAGAGTCTCAGAACTCCAGACCGTCGCGTAACCACTGGGCCAGCTAGCTTCAAAAGTTTCCCCCCCAAAACTTGGTATATTTCTACACCATAGGAAGGTTAGCATAGGCACCACTGTCCACAAATGCAAGTTTTTACAGACGAATCTCTCGCTAGCATGGCCGTGACGAACTCTAGCTCAAGTCCCCCTCAAAGCCGTCAACATGACTCACGAAATCGTAATGACACGATTGCAAACAAACCATACCACGGGTGGGGTTCGAACCCGCGGTCAGAGAGTCTCAGAACTCCAGACCGTCGCGTAAGCCACTGGGCCAGCTAGCTTCATAAGATTCATCCAACTAGGTATATTTCTACACCATAGGAAGGTTAGCATAGGCACCACTGTGTCCACAAATGCAAGTTTTTACAGACGAATCTCCCGCTAGCATGGCTGTGACGAACTCTAGCTCAAGTCCCCCTCAAAGCCGTCAACATGACTCACGAAATCGTAATGAAGCTAGCTGGCCCAGTGGCTTATGCGACGGTCTGGAGTTCTGAGACTCTCTGACCGCGGGTTCGAACCCCACCCGTGGTATGGTTTGTTTGCAATCGTGTCATTACGATTTCGTGAGTCATGTTGACGGCTTTGAGGGACTGAGCTAAGATTCGTCACGCCATGCTAGCGGAGATTCGTCTGTAAAAACTTGCATTTGTGGACACAGTGGTGCCTATGCTAACCTTCCTATGATGTAGAAATATACCTAGTTGGATGAATCTTATGAAGCTAGCTGGCCCAGTGGCTTACGCGACGGTCTGGAGTTCTGAGACTCTCTGACCGCGGGTTCGAACCCCACCCGTGGTATGGTTTGTTTGCAATCGTGTCATTACGATTTCGTGAGTCAATACCATCAAATTATCAAAAACAGACGAACCCCTACTCTCACCAACTGAGACAGCAAACAGACTTAATGTTTTCTTCTCCACCATAGGAAAGAATCTAGCGAGTAAAATCCCAAGCTCGAACACTCGTCCAACAGACTACCTCACCAACACCTACCCAGATACACTATTCCTAGCTCCTACCAACTCACTTGAAGTCTCGCTCATAATCAACACCCTTAAAAACAAAGCAGGAGACATAAACAGCTTACCACCCTTTATGTACAAAAAAGCTTCACAGGTACTGTCACCAATTATAGCAGCATTATTCAATAAATCCATTGAATCTTCTACCTTCCCATCAATTCTCAAAATAGCTAGGGTCACCCGATCCACAAAGGAGGTGACCAAACTGACGAACAATTATAGACCAATCTCAAATTTACCACTGCTTTCTAAAATCTTCGAAAAATTAATTCATAAACAGATCTATTCCTACCTCGTCTCACACAATGTACTAAACCCCTGTCAATTTGGATTCAGGACTAACAAGAGGACAAACGATGCTATAACACACATGTTAGAGTTAATATACACCGCACTTGAGAAGAAAGAAGTTCCGCTGGGAATCTTCATAGACCTACGCAAAGCATTTGATACAGTCGACCATGATTTATTGCTCATAAAATTAGCGCACTATGGTATTAGGGGGCACCCCCTCAACTACTACCTAAAGTCGTACCTTAGCAACAGAAGCCAGTACGTGTACACAAATGGAGAGAACTCTTCCACACAACAAATTACAGTCGGTGTCCCTCAAGGTAGTGTCCTGGGGCCACTCCTATTCCTCATTTACATAAACGACCTACCGAATGCATCACAACTACTCAAACCCATTTTATATGCAGATGACACAACATATGTCTTCTCTCACCCAAATCCAGTCATACTAGCCAACACAGTTAATGCCGAATTACATAAAATATCAACATGGATGATGACAAATAAGCTTACTCTCAATACGGACAAGACCTACTTCATTCAGTTTGGAAACAAAGCTACAAATGTTCCACTTAACATAACGCTAAATGGTTCACCCATCACAAGACTCAGAGGGAAAATTCCTAGGAATCCACCTTGACAGTAGTCTTAAATTCCAAACACACATACAACAAATTTCCAAGAAAATCTCAAGGACAGTAGGTATATTATCTAAGATACGCTATTATGTGCCACAACCAGCTCTCATTGCACTATATCATTCTCTTATCTACCCTTATCTCACCTATGGAATCTGTGCATGGGGCTCAACAACATTAAGGGAGGGGCGAATGAATTCACGTTTTTTCTTTATTTTGGTCTAATTTCAATGAAATTTTTACAGTGATTTATACAGCTTTTAAAAACCTATACACTGTCTTTGTTATGATTTTTTGCCTTTAGGTTAGATAGAAAAAAATAAAATGTGCCAAATTTTAGGGGTCACAAAACCAGTAAATTTCTAGAAAATTGGAAAGATGTACAATGCTCTAGTTAACATCAGATGAAAGATAAAGGCTATATAAGTGTTGACCCAATCCATTTTAGCAAAAATGTCAGTATATTCCATTATAAAAAATGTTGAAGTTAGTGATTTTGTATTTGCCATTATTTTGTGGGAAAAAAAATCAATAAAAATAAAGCTGTAAAAGATATCGGAAATCCTTCATGGGTGGTTGTAGAGCCATCATTACTCAATAATGTGTGAAAAAATCATGACAATCCTATTACAGTGGACCCCCGGTGTTCGTCCTGCTGAAAACACGCCCTTTTATGTAAGTGTATTTTTTTAAATGCTTTTATAAGTGTAGTTTTGGGGGTCTAAAAGGACTAGTCTACTTTACATTATTTCTTAAGGGAATAAATTCGGTTGGTAATGGCACTTGACCAGCATTCTGTTACGAAAAATGGACGAACACCGGGGGTCCACTGTAATACTTTTCGCAAAACATTACAAACAATGTCAATAACTTATTTCTGAGTTATTAATATATTTTTTTCTGTGAAACTCTATGGATATGGCACGCTAAATCTCAGCGAGTTGCATGCATCAGCACTTGTTGAGACCCCAGAGGCCACTGAGGTGCCATGAGTCCCTGCACTTGAATGGAGGCATCAGAGATGTTGCTATGTAGAGTTTTTTTAATGAAATAATCATAAAAATTTTAATTTTTGCAGAGATAAAACTAAAAAAAAAACACTGGCAACATGTATTATTAATGACAGCAAGAACAAAAAAAATACATTTAAGGAAAAAACATACTAGGAAATATGATATAAACAAGCTGATTACACCAAAATGTTGCCAGAATGATGCACTATTTTTTGGTAACAAAACATTTTTTTCCAAAAATTTTCAATCTTCCTTTGCAAATCTCTTGACAACGGCTCGCCCCACCCTTAAATCACCTTAGACCACTCATAACCCAGCAAAAGGCTGCAGTCAGGATGATAACAAATTCCCACTCTAGACAGCATACTCCACCTATATTCAGAACCTTAAAACTACTCACCATAAAAAATATTCATACCTATTCATGTGCCTTCTAAATACAGTGGTACCCCGACTTACAATATTTTTTCATTCCAGAATGCTGTTCAAGTGCCATTACCAAACAAATTTATCTCCATAAGAAATGATGTAAAATAGACTAGTCCTTTTAGACCCCCAAAATTACACTTACAAAAGCATTTAAAAAAATAAACTTACATAAAAGGGTGAGTTTGGGGACCATCGTAAGTCGGGGTACCACTGTACATAAAACTCTACATGCTAATATCAACCCTTCTCTCAAAATTCTCCTCAACAACTTTAATAGGTCCCACGACCATGACACAAGACACAGATCACTATTTGACATACCCCGAGTCCATACTAACCAATGTAAAAATTCTATGCACATAAAGGGCCCCAGAATCTTGAATTCATTACCAGTAAATATTAAGTTAACCTTGTCGGAAAATCAATTCAAGACTCTTCTCAAAAATCACCTACTCACCCTATACTAAATACTCATACTGTAACAAACTTTCAAACCCAATGTTATTTTACTTAAGATAATCTCAATTTTATATGTCATCCTCCTTAACACTTGTTGCAATTTCATATCATCATATTGTCATTTAAAATATTATAGTATCATCATTTTGTTAATTTGAAATAAAATATATAACTAGAAGAAACTCAATAAATTTTTCTACTATTGTTATTATACTAGTATAGCATCAACATAATGTAACTTGAAATAAAATATACAACTAGATTAAACTCAACCAATTTCTCTTGTATTGTCTTTTAATAGTATGTATAATCATATTGTAATTTAAAATAATACAGAACTAGAATAAACTCAATCAATTTCTCTAGCATTAAGTACTTAGTGAATAAGTCTTTAGAATAAACTGCCCCTAATGCCATGGCATGCCAGTGGCTCTCCTTGCATTACAGTTTTATAATTGTAACTACCAATAACAGTGTATACTTGTAACATGCATCGAAATAAAAATATTATTACAGTGGTCCCCCGGCTAACGTTCAAAATTCATTGCAGAATGCTGCTCAAGTGCCATTACCGAACGAATTTACTTCCTTAAGAAATAATGTCACGTAGGTTAATCTATTCCAGACCCCCAAAAATACACTTCCACAAGCCCTTACAATATTATACTTACATACTTGTACGATTTCCGGGGTGAACGTTAGCCGGGGGACCACTGTATATTATTATTATTATTATTATTATTATTATTACAAAGCACAAACAACTTTATGCCAAGGCGTTTCCTCTTGCTTGGTATATACTGCTTGAACGACAGTCTGCCTTTGAACAAAATCAAAGACTCATCAATAACAAGCTTCCTGAAGGGATAAAAATACATGCAGCACTTTTGTTTCAGATACATAAACACATTCCTGATCTTATATAACCTGTCGCTTCTGTCAGGCCTTGTTTTGTCTGAGAAGTGTAGCATACATAACAGTAGCACAAATCGATTCACTGGTATAATGTCACTGAAAGCTGGTGTTGAAATCAGGCGGTCTGACGACCAGTATGTGTTGACAGTGTGCTTATACACGTGTGGCATAAGCATTATTGTGGCAAAGAACAAATACATCTCTGCCACAGTTGTGTCCTTCCACTGGTGTAGGCGTGACCTTAGTGAAAGAATTGTATTTTCCATGGTGTACTCATAGTATGTATTGCTTTCCCTGACAATAATGTCCATCAGGGGTTCATCGATGAATTCAGTGGACCCCCGGAGTTCGTGATTAATCCGTTCCAGAGGGCGTTGCGAACACCGAATATAATGAACTCCGAATCTATTTTCTCAATAAGAAATAATGGAAATAAAATTAATCCGTTTCAGACACCCAAAAGTATTAAAATAAAATATTTTTGTACATTAAATATACTGTACATTAAATTACACAGAAAACAATGAGACATGAAGAATAAAACAATAATAACATGTCACTTACCTTTACTGAAGAGTTGTTGATGTGTGGAAGACAGGAGGAGGGGAGAGGATGCAAGAGTTGCTTTTGTTTGGAAGGGAAATCCCCTTCCATAAAGACTTCAAGTACTAAGTCCTTTCCCTGGGTTACTTCCCTTTGTTTTTTAATGCCACTAGGACCAGCTTGAAAGTCACTGGACCAATGTTGCTCAAGAAAGTGTTCCAGAGAGTTCTGTTTCTGGCGAATGTTTGGAATTGTGCCGGTGTCAGGGGTGTGCGTTTGGGGACAGGACAAGATAGTCCTTCAATATTTCGCTAATATCATCTATACGACTTATTTATCTATCACAATTCATCTAATGTGGCATAATAAATAATATTAACCCTTTGACTGTTTCAGTCGTATATATACGTCTTACGAGCTACTGTTTCGGACGTATTAAAACGCATAAATTCTAGCGGCCTCAAATCAAGTGGGAGAAAGCTGGTAGGCCCACATGTGAGAGAATGGGTCTGTGTGGTCAGTGTGCGCAGTATAAAAAAAATTGGGGAGCCAGTGTTGCATTGTGGGAACGCCATTTCAGTAGTCCATGTTCAGCATGCCTAGCGGTAAGAAATACCAGACTCCCCGGCGAATCTGGGACTCTTCTCTTCCCCAGTGTTATGCCCTGTCATAATTTAATGAAAAAACGAGGTTTTTCTCGTGATATTATATGACTCAATATTAGTTATGTATGTTATATTAGTTATGTATGTGTTTAGGTAGGAGACGTAAAGAGGTAAGGGGTGAAGTACTGAGCAGCTCGTTTGTCCCCTCCCCCTTCTATACCGAGTAGAGGTCAAACCTAGGCGCTCTACTCAGGTCAGTTCTCTCTCACCCTTGGTATGGTGAGCATACCCTCAGAGGCTCTCCGAGACTCTTCAGTTCTCTCTCACCCCTGGTATAGTGAGCATACCCTCAGAGACTCTTCAGTTCTCTCTCACCCCTGGTGTGGTGAGCATACCCTCAGAGACTCTTTGGTTCTCTCACCTTTGGGATGGTGAGCATACCCTCAGAGGCTCTTCAGTTCTCTCACCCTTGGTATGGTGAGCATACCCTCTGAAGCTCTCAGAGACTCTTCAGTTCTCTCACCTTTGGGATGGTGAGCATATCTTCAGAGGCTCTTATTTCCTCAAGTTCTATCTACAGGATAGACTTCGGAACTATGGATCACTAGCGATTGTGACTGTATGGAAACAGTGATAGTGACCTTCAGTGTAGAGATTCTCTGCTTAAGTCTAGTGATAAACTCTAACTCGTTATTGACTTTGTGAAGTGTTGTAATTCAGAGGAAGTGTTTTATATATCCTCCTTACGTATTATTATATTAAGACTGTACAGACAAATGTAACTTGTGGTGCTTATGAGCGTGAAAGTAAAGGACTATATAGTGTGTACACCCTCCTAAGAGTAAGGAGGTTATGAGATTATTTTATTTTACTAAGTGTCCTAAATACAGTGGAAATTCCTTTACGATGGTCCCCAAACGCGCCTTTTATGTAAGTTTATTTTTAAATGCTTTTGTAAATGTATTTTAGGGGTCTAAAAGGACTAGTCTATTTTACATTATTCCTTAAGGGATAAATTTTGGTAATAGCATTGAACAGCATTCTGGAACAAAAATATCTAAACCGGTATCCACTGTATCTTAGTATATTCTTAAATAAATCTGGAAAAACCTTTAAAGATCTCATTTCGCCTTGTACTTTGATAATAACTAGCACCTGCTGTACTGTTGTTACGATAACCGCTAAACTAATTAGTGGTCTACAAGCCAGGATCGTAACACCCAGTGATAGCTCTAACACAGATGGAAGTGTCTCTGAAGATGAATTTCATGGTTTTGAGGAGTTTGTGACCAAAAGCAATGCCCAGGATACCAGAAGGAAGGAAGGAAGGAAGGAAGAAAGAAAGAAAGTAAGGAAGGAAGGAAGGAAAGAAGAGATGAAAGGAAGGAATGAAGGAAAGAAGAGATGAGAGGAAGGAAGGAAAGGAGGAAAGGAAGGAAGGAAGGAAAGAAGAAAGGAAAAAAGAAAGAAAGGAAGGAGAGATGAGAGGAAGGAAGGAACAAAAGAAGTAAGAAAGGAAGGAAGAAAAAAAGGAAGGAATGAAGGAAGAAAGGAAGGCAGGAAGGAAGAAAGATTAAGATATGTACTTTATTTCTGATTAAGATATACATACTTTATTTCTGATAATATTACAAAGTGGGGTGTACATGTTTTATTTATACATTTTATGAGTTAGATATTATTAGATGGCCAATAATATGCCTTGGTATGCCTAGGCAGTTCAGGCAGTCTTATGATAGATCTTACTCAATAGTGACACAATGAATATACTGATATTAAGGTTAGGTTTAGAAAATTGAGATACTGTAGTTCAAACATTTAAGAATTTAACAGTTAGTTTATATATTAATGGTGAAGGTGATGTTTTGGCATAATACAGTTTCTATATTGGAGTGTCTTAGGCAAACTTATGACTAGCTTAAGAATTATGAAGCAATAGTTGTATTAGAATTTTGGTTACAGTCATGTGCAAATTAGGGGGAATCACAGATTTCAATAAGTGTATTTTGCTGTGGATATGTGCAAGATAAAGTAGTTTTCATGTGGTTAGCTACCGGTTGGGTGCGTAAGAGAGATAAGATGTTTTTTAATGGTGCTTTTGAAAATGAAGGTTGTTTCTGCAGTTCTAGAGTTTTCAGGCAGAGAGTTCTAGATTTTAGGCCATTTTATGTACATTGAATTTTTGTATAGATTTAGTCAGACACGGGGAATGTCAAAGAGATGTTTGTGTCTGGTGTTATGTCTATGGGTCCTGTCACAACTGTCAAGAAAGTGTTTTAGCTCAGGGTTAGAGTTGGAATTTATGGTTCTATAAATGTAGATTGCAGAGTAGTAAGTGTGGATGTTCTGAACAGTGAGTAAGTTTAGGTCTTTGAAGAGGGGGGGGAGTGTTGCCTAGCGTTGGATTGCGTGATTCTTACTGCGGCTTTTTGTTGGGTTATTATTGGCTTTAGGTGGGTAATTGCTGTTGATGCCCAAATACAAATGGCATATGTGAGGTAGGGATAGAAGGAAGGAAGGAAGAGATGAGAGGAAGGAAGGAAGGAAATAAGTAATAAAGGAAGGAAATAAGTAAGAAAGGAAGGAAGGAATGAAGGAAGAAAGGAAGCTAGGAAGGAGGTTGTGGGGAAGAAGACTTGCAACCCCTTTTGTGTTGACAGCAGTGAAGGTGGTGAGTAATGGTGTAATATGTCATTTTGACAGCTGCCTTACCCTGACCCAGCAAATTTAGATGTCCACAGCACACAGCTTCAAGCGCTAAGGAAGGAAAGAAGAAGGAAGGAGGAAAGGAATGAAGGAAGGAAAGAAGAGATGAAAGGAAGGAAGTAAAGAAGAGATGAAAGGAAGGAAGGAAAGAAGAGATGAAAGGAAGGAAGGAAAGAAGAAGGAAGGAAGTAAAGATGAGAGGACGGAACAAAAGAAGTAAGAAAGGAAGGCAGGAAGGAAGAGATGAAAGGAAGGAAAGAAGAGATGAGAGGAAGGAAGAAAGAGATGAGAGGAAGGAAGAGATGAGAGGAAGGAAGGAAGAGATGAGAGGAAGGAAGAGATGAGAGGAAGGAAGGAAGAGATGAGAGGAAGGAAGGAAGAGATGAGAGGAAGGAAGGAAGAGATAAGAGGAAGGAAGGAAGGAAGGGAATAAGTAAGGAAGGAATGAAGGAAGAAATGAAGCTAGGAAGGTGGTTGTGGGGAAGAAGACATGCAACCCCTTTTGTATTGACAGGTTGACAGCAGTGAGGGTGGTGAGTAATGGTATAATATGTCATTTTGACAGCTGCCTTATGCTGACTCAGCAAATTTAGATGTCCACACACACACACACACACACACACACACACACACACACAGCTTCAAGGCTAAGGGAAGTTGATGGAAAGTTTCCAGTCATTATATGTATATTCTCAGCTGTCGTATCTGAGCTCCTCTGCAAAGACAGTGATTATGTATGTGTGTGGTGAAAGTGTTGAATGATGATGAAAGTATTTTCTTTTTGGGGATTTTCTTTCTTTTTGGGTCACCCTGCCTCGGTGGGAGACGGCCGACTTGTTGAAAAAAAAAAAAAAAGTGTATATATATTATAGAACAATAGTAATAAAAAAATTTTTGCATTGTTGGTTTGTGTAAACAAGTTTTGTAAACATTATAATGGTAATAATGTTTGTGCAGTTATTGTGTTGCATACAACAAGTGTATATATGTACACTGCATCTTACTTTGGTCTCACAGGCCACATAAGTTATTTGGAGAAAAAAAATATTGGAAAATACAAGAAACCTTGGAATGGGAGTAAAATAAGTGTATCAGTGAGTGGCATGTGCCGCTGTTGCCATATGCGGCTCATTTTCTGCCAACTTTACGCCTCCATATCTCGGTAAGTATTGATCGCAAATTTTTTTTTTAGGACAAGAACAATCAGAAATATAATCTTAGCATTTTGATAAGAAAAAATAATTTTTTTTTCGAATATTTTGCGACACCAGGAGAGCACTCAGGATTGGTGGTTGCGACAGTCAAAGGGTTAAACTGTCCAAACGTAGATCTATGTTCCTGCGCATAACGCTCTGAATGTAGATCTACGTGTTTTTACATAAGAATGTAAAATTGAATGTAGATCAATGTTCAGAGCGCTACGCGTATGAACGTAGATCTACATTTTGATAGTTTAAGGGTTAAACCAAAAACACTTGAGTTTTTTTCTCATGCACTGCGTGCTGCAAGATTTTTTTATACTGCTCACTGACCACGCAAAACCCATTCTCTTACCTGTAGGTCTAACAGCTTTCTCCCGTTAGATTTGAAGCCGCTAGAATTTTGGCATATTACTACGGTACCAACACTGGCTTGTAAGCCGTACTAATACTACACTGACAGTGAAAGGGTTAAAAACGAACCTGGCAGTGGGAATTTTTGGTACTAATAAATTTTCACTTTTCACACGTTTTTGTTAACTGTACATAATGATTTATTTTTTGTAGGGGTTCATGTAGCAGCCAGCCAACCCCAACATGGCAGATGACTCTCCTGAAGAAGTAAGTTATACGTAGATGATATATTTTTCAAGTTACAATAATGTACCCTCCAGACCATCAAGAGTTCTTGGCCTGTACCTAATTATTATTATTATTACATTCTCTGTGTCTCTCATGCCAGCTTTATGAATGATTAAACTCATTGAACAAGGTATGTGGTTGGTAATAATAATAATTCTCCATGGGTAAGTGGAACAATTCTTCCTCTGTAAGCCATGCATGTCGTAAGAGGCAACTAAAATGCTTGGAGCAAGGGGCTAGTAACCCCTTTTCCTGTATTTATTACTAAATGTGAAAGGAGAAACTTTCGTTTTTCCTTTTGGGCCACCCCGCTTCAGTGGGAAACGGCTAACGTGTTGAAAGAAGAAGAAAGAATAATAATACTGTAATAATAATAATAATGATAATAATAATCGCTCTGGAGTGGTTTAAATGTCAGCTACCAAACCTGTACAAAATACGTATGACATAGGCAGCGCGGCGTCTCAGCATCAAGTATCTCAGTCACCTTCTTACAGCCTCTGAGTACACTAGCTTTCACTTGTCTCCATATTTGTACAAATTTGCACTTTATTGTGCATCCCATAGTACAAGATGTCGGCAAAAAGGAAGATCTTGACTTCATCTGAAGGAAGCGCTAAGAAACAAAGGAAGGCTCTTGATCTGGAGGTGAAAATGAAAATCATAAACGAGTACGATGCTGGTAAGAAAGTACAGTGGTACCTCGACTTACGATATTAATCCGTCAGAGAGGGCATATTTTAAGACGAAACAATCGTTAAACGAATCAATTTTCCCCATAAGAAATAATGGAAATAAATTTAATCCGTCCAAGACTTCCAAAAGTAGTTAAATAAAATATTTTTTAGAACTTTTGGACATTAAATAATAAATAATTTAATAAAGAATATCTAAATAAGCATGCAAATATTGAACAATAACATGTCACTTACATTTATTGAAGAGTTGTTGATGTGTGGAGGACGGGAGAGGAGAAGGTGGAGTAGTATGCTAGTGTTTGGAAGGGGAATCCCCTTCCATTAACACTGCAGGTACCAAGTCCTTTTCTGGGGTTACTGGCCTTTTTCTTTGAATGCCAATAGGACCAGCTTGAGAGTCACTGGACCTCTTTCTAACAACAAATTTGTCCAGGGAGCTCTGTGTCTGGCGATTCTTTAAAACATCCCTGAAGTGGGACACCACAGTGTCATTGTACAGGTTGCCAGCACGGCCTGCAACAGCATGGTTAGGGTGATATTCATCCATAAATGCTTGCACCTTGCTCCACATTCCACAAATGTCCTTAATCCTTGAAGAATGCACATTCTTCCATTTTTGTTCCACCTCCTCCTCCTCCTCTGAACCATTGTCCTGACCTTTGCTCTCTTGTTCCAGTTGCTGTTGAAGCTCTTGCAGATCTTCAGTGGTTAGCTCTTCCTTGTGCTCCTCCACCAACTGTTCCACATCCTCACCACTCACCTCTAACCCCAAAGACTTGCCCAATTCCACAATTTCTTCCAAAACAGGCTCAGGCTCAGGCTCAGGGTTCTGAGGCTCAGCCCCAAAACCTTCAAAATCCCTCTCTAGGACACAGTCTGGCCACAATTTTCTCCAGGCAGAGTTCAAAGTCCTGGTAGTCACTCCCTCCCAAGCCTTACCTATAAGGTGTACACAATGCAGCATATGGAAATGTTTTTCCAAAATTCTCTTAGGGTTATGTTCATGTCTGTGGTCACATCAAAGCACTTTTGAAACATTGCTTTGGTATAGAGTTTTTAAAGTTGGAAATGACCTGCTGGTCCATGGGCTGGAGGAGAGGAGTTGTATTAGGGGCAAAAACTTCACTTTGATGAATTTAAACTCCTCCACAATTTTCTCTACCAAGTTTGGAGGATGACAAGGAGCATTGTCCATTATCAGGAGGCACTTAAGTGGCAAATTATTGTCCAATAGATATTTCTTCACACTGGGGCCAAAACACCATTGAACCAATCTAAGAAAATGTCCTTTGTGACCCATGCCTTTTGTTAGACCTCCACATCACACACAAGTTAGACTTGCTGACACCGCATCTGCCAAACACTCGGGATTTTCAAAAGATACACTAGTAAAGGCTTCACTTTGCAATCACCACTGGCATTGGCACAAAGCATCAAAGTTAGCCTGTCTTTCATAGGCTTATGTCCTGGCTGTGCCTTTTCCTCCTGAGTAATGTAGGTCCTGTTGGGCATTTTCTTCCAAAACAGGCCTGTTTCATCACAATTAAACACTTGTTGGGGGAGGAATTGTTCAGCCTCTAGGTACTCCTGGAATTCAGGAACATATTTTTCAGCCGCACTTTTGTCAGAACTGGCTGCGTCACCATGCCTCACAACACTATGTATGCCAGTACGCTTCTTAAATTTTTGAAACCAGCCTCTGCTGGCTTTAAATTCGCTCACTTCACTCGTTGCAGGCATTTTCTTAAGGAGATCATCATGCAACTGCCTTGCTTTTCACATATTATTGCCTCCGAAACAGTATCTCCTGCTAACTGTTTCTCGTTGATCCACACCAACAACAACCTTTCCACATTTTCCAGCACTTGTGGTCTGTGTTTTGTGATCACAGATGCACCTTTTGCAACAACAGCTTCCTTGATTTTACTTGAATATTTCTTATCCACAATGGTAGCGATGGTAGAATAGGGTTTACCATACAGCCTGGCCAGCTCACTGATACGCACTCCACTTTCATATTTTTCTATTATCTCCTTCTTCACTTCTATCGTACATATATTTCTGTTCCTCTTTGCCACAGGCTTACCACTAGGAGCTTTCCTTGGACCCATGGTAGCTTATTTAGCAGTTGCAAGCACTAAAAACAGTGGAATAATGACAATATACTGGTATGAATGCGTGGGTGTGGGTGGGTGGTCGCTCTCGCTTGTAAACAATAGCACTGACGCTCCTGGAGTGCGCGCTCAGCTGGGCGCCAAGCGGACAGGTCCGTACGAAAGTCGTAAGACGAATCAATCATCGGATGTCGCATTCAAATTTCTTACGTTTTAAAATCGGTTATCGAATATAACGTAAGATGATAACATCGTAAGTCGAGGTACCACTGTACAAGTGGATAGCCGATGACTTGAAACTGGCCAAATTCTACCATTTTCCACTATCTTAAAGGATAAAGATAGTGAAATAGAACTATGGAAAGCATCGACAGGATTTCAAGCCATAAAAGTTTGAATAAATAATGTAGAACAATGATTAAAATGCCCAAAATAATAAAAACTGACATACAGTAGAACGTCATTTAGCACGATAGTTACGTTCCTGAAAAAGTCGTGTTAGATAATTTTGTCTTAAATAATTAACAGAACTTATGGGAAAAATAGGGTTACGTGTTTGAGAGTCCCCAAAAAGCCAAACAAGTTTTTTTAGACCAACATATCTTGCAAAAATTGAAGGCGAATATGTAATTTTAGTTCATTGTCATGATCTATTACTGCTTAAGACTACAAATGCAATAGAAATAATAGTATTTCTTACCTTAAATTGTGGGTAATGATGTTTGTGGATGGTAGTGAAGAGTGGATATGGATGGTGTGGCCCTACTGAGCTGAGGTGGATATGTAATTGTAGTGCATTGTCATGATCTATTACTGCTTAAGACTACAAATGCAATAGAAATAATAGTATTTCTTACCTTAAATTGTGGGTAATGATGTTTGTGGATGGTAGTGAAGAGTGGATATGGATGGTGTGGCCCTACTGGGCTGAGGTGGATAGTAGAAGTTCTGAACTGAAGTCATGGTTGAACTGAGTGTCAACTTGTAAGTCAGTCAAGCCATTCAGTAAGTCAGTCAAGTCATTCAGTAAGTCAGTCAAGTCATTCAGTAAGTCAGTCAAGTCATTCAATAAGTCAGTCAAGTCATTCAGTAAGTCAGTCAAGTCATTCAGTAAGTCAGTCAAGTCATTCAGTAAGTCAGTCAAGTCATTCAGTAAGTCAGTCAAGTCATTCAGTAAGTCAGTCAAGTCATTCAGTAAGTCAGTCAAGTCATTCAGTAAGTCAGTCAAGTCATTCAGTAAGTCAGTCAAGTCATTCAGTAAGTCAGTCAAGTCATTCAGTAAGTCAGTCAAGTCATTCAGTAAGTCAGTCAAGTCATTCAGTAAGTCAGTCAAGTCATTCAGTAAGTCAGTCAAGTCATTCAGTAAGTCAGTCAAGTCATTCAGTAAGTCAGTCAAGTCATTCAGTAAGTCAGTCATAGTCAGTTCAGTAAGTGCAGTCCAGTAGGTCAGTCTCAGTCAGTCAGTCAAGTCATTCAGTCAGTCAGTCAAGTCATTCAGTCAGTCAGTCAAGTCATTCAGTCAGTCAGTCAAGTCATTCAGTCAGTCAGTCAGTCAAGTTAGTCAGTCACTCAGTCAGTCAAGTCAGTCAGTCAGTCAAGTCAGTCAGTCACACAAACTTATGTTTACATCTTTTTATGTGTACAAAGTAACACTTCATTACGGCCACGGGCTATGTCTTGTCTAATATCTTTGTTTTCTTCGTTAATTCAAGATCAAAACACAATTCACTCTTTATTTTATTCTTCACAAACACAGCTGGCTTGTAGCCAGGACTTCTTAACCCTATACCGCGCCGGCATCACATACGAGGCGCACAAAGCATGGTTTTCATGGCGCCATGAGCACAAAGCATATCCTCAGAAAGACTTCAAATTTCACTCCAACCAATCACAAGCCTTCTGGGCGGAGCTTGAATGTGTTGTCACTTGGGTGTTGTCGACTGCTATTGGCTGGGAGCTCCAGAAGTCTTCAGTACTGTCTGAAGTGTTGAAGGAGGAGCATTTCCAGCCTGACTCTCTTGATATTTCACCAATTTACACCACTCCAGAATGTCGGTAAGTTACTGAATGTGTTTCCAGTGCATTATTGAATGTTTTATCCTCATTTTGAGATGCAAATGAATTGCCTGAGGTATTTATAAGTAACAAATGAATGCACTTGAAGTTTTGTTTACATTTTTGGTATCATTTATGAGGCGCACCCTGACAAGTATAGAATGTTACATGCTACTGAGTGTATCATATGTGAGGCCAAAACAGACAATGGTGATAACAAATTTACCAATGAAGGTATCATATATCATGGATTAACAAATAACACTAAGGCCATCTTTGTCAATAATAGCTACCAATTGCATGCTGAATCAAATTCATTGATATATGAGTGCTTTTACCTGTAAATATATAAAATTTGCTCAATTTCGAGGCTCATTTGTGTTTTCTGTTCATTTCAGTTAAACACAAATGTTTTATGGATCAAGGGCTCAAAGAAAAAGGGATTACATTGTGCCAGAGTTATGTGATGACAGTGACAGTAATGAGGAAGTGGATAAGAAACAAGATGCATAAATACCTCTGATAAAAATGTTTGTCACAATAAATACAGAAAGGATACTCATTTGGTGCCATATCCATATTTTTGTAACATTTTTGCAATTTTTGTATAATGTCAAATACTATAAATGTGTTAAAATTATTGAAATCAAGTTACTGTGCCTTTGGTTTAACCCAGTTGTTTATTAATAAACCTTAAATGTATATATATGCCTTTTATTATCAGTTATTAGTAGCTGTTATGATTCTTTTACACACACACCGTTGTCAGGAATGGCATCAAATATGATGCGAATCTGTCACCTATAGTTTAACCTTTGTTGGGATTGGCCTCATATTTGATTCTGCCAAAAAGGCCATTTTATGGACCAAAAATAAATAAACTTGAAAAAGGACCACAAATAAATAGGTCTTAGAATTGCTTATATTATCAGAATATAGGTTGCAAATGTTGCAAATTCTCAAATTTGATTCATGGCCCGGTAAAGGGTTAACGCGTATGAAATACGTACGAATGCTGGGGTCCGTGGTGGGTGGGTAAGGCGGGTGGTGTCTGCTGAACCACAACAACAGTAGTGGTAACAAGACTGCTTGTGAGAATGGTTACTTGTTTTTCCTTCCCACAAACTGTAAGTAAGTTTATTCAGGTATACACAGATACAGTTACGAAGATTATCATACATGGCAGCATATGTGTAGAGAACCTAGGATAACCCAAAAAAGTCAGAGTGACAGTATTTCCATTGACTGACTTGGGTTATCCTAGGTTCTCTACACATATGCTGCTATGTATGATAATGTATGTAACTGTACTCACCTAATTGTGGTTGCAGGGGTCGAGACTCAGCTCCTGGCCCCGTGTATCTGAATAAACTTAGTTTACAGGAAGGAAAAACAACAAATTCCCTTTTCCTCAAAGCATGAGGATTCTTAGGCAGTAAATAACCATGCGCTCAAAATTTTTCCCCTCCTGCCGAACCGTGTAATATCATTTTTACGTCGTGTAAGATGATAATGTGTCGCAAATCTTAAATCGTGCAATACCGGTAACGTGCAACATAATCTCGTGCTAAATGACGTTCTACTGTATACATTTACTTACCTTTATTGAAGAGTTGCAGGCATCTGGAAGGTAGTTGCTGACAGGGGCAGGGTGTTAGTGGTTGGAAGGGGAATCCCCCTCCAAAAGGACTTCAGGTAACAAGTCCCTCTCTGGGGTTACTTCCCTTCTTGGTCTTTTAATGTCACTAGGACCAGCTTGAGAGTCACTAGACCCCTGCCTGGTAAAGTAACTGTCCAGAGTCCTCTGTTTCTGGCGACTTCAACACTTTCCCCAGAAGTGTGACATGGCTCTGTCACTGAAGTGGCTGCACAGAAGGCTCATTTCAGCTTGCTCAGGGTGGTGTCTTTCAACAATTGTCTGCAACTCATTCCACTTTGTACACATCTCCTTAAGCACTGAAGAAGGCACCTCCTCCTGTCTCTCACCCTCCTCCTTTGAAGCAATAACCTCAGCTGTGGTCTGTTGCTGTTCTAGATGAAGCTCTTGCAGCTCTTCAGTTGTTAGCTCTACCCTGTGCTCCTCCACCAACTCTTCCACATCCTCACCACTCACCTCCAACCCCAGGCTGTTCCCCAATGCCACAATATCTTCCACAACAGGCACAGGGTCGTCAGGGTCAGGGTCATCCTCAAATCCTTCAAAATCCCTCTGTTGGACACAACCTGGCCACAATGGTCTCCAAGCAGAGTTCAAAGTCTTGGAAGTCACTCCCTCCCAAGCCTTACCTATAAGGCGTATGCAATGCACAATATTGAAGTGATCTTTCCAGAATTCTCTTAGGGTAAACTCAGTGTCCGAGGTCACTTCAAAGCACTTTTCAAACACTGCTTTGGTGTACAGTTTCTTGAAGTTGGAAATGACCTGCTGGTCCATGGGCTGGATGAGAGGAGTGGTGTTAGGAGGCAAGAACTTCACTCTGATGAAATTAAACTTGTCAGACAAACACACTTGCAAGTTGCGAGGGTGAGCAGGAGCATTGTCCAGTACCAGGAGGCACTTGAGTGGCAATTTCTTTTCCAAGAGGTATTTCTTCACACTAGGGCCAAACACTGCAGTCACCCATTCCTTGAAAATCTCCGTAGTGACCCATGCCTTGGTGTTAGCCTTCCAATGCACACACAAATTATTGTCAACACTGTGATTCCTGAAGGGTCTGGGATTTTCATAGTGATACACCAGTAAAGGCTTCACTTTAAAATCACCACTGGCATTGGCACACATCATAAGAGTTAGCCTGTCTTTCATAGGCTTGTGTCCTGGCTGTGCCTTTTTCTCCTGAGTAATGAAGGTCCTGTTGGGCATTTTCTTCCAAAACAGGCCTGTTTCATCACAGTTAAACACTTGTTGGAGGGGGAATTGTTCAGCCTCTACGAACCCCTGGAATTCCTGCACAAATTTTTCAGCTGCACGTTTGTCTGAGCTGGCTGCCTCACCATGTCTCACAACACTGTGTATACCACTACGTTTCTTAAACCTCTCAAACCAGCCTTTGCTGGCTTTAAAATCACTCGCCTCACCACTGGTTCCAGGCATTGTCTTGACAAGATCTGCGTGCAACTTCCTTGCCTTTTCACAAATTATTGCCATGGAAATACTATCACCCGCTCTGTTTTTCATGGATCCACACCAACAACTTCTCAACCTCATCCACTGTTTTTGATCTATTTTTTGTTAACATATCAACCCCTTTTGCAACATTAGCTTCCTTGATCTCATTTCTCTTTGCCAGGATAGAGCTGATAGTAGATGGGGTTTTCTTGTACATCCTGGCAAGCTCACTCAGACGTATGCCACTTATATTTTTCTATAATCTCTTTCTTCAGTTCGATGGTGTTCCTCACTTTCTTTACCACGGGTGCCACTAGGAAGCTTCTTTGGACCCATGGTGACTTATTTCACAGTGACAATCACTAAACCACCAAAAAAGACACCAAATGTATTGTGAATGTTTGAAAGAGCGCGCTGGGTAATGTTCTCTCAATGGTAAACAACGCTTCACTGGCGGCGTCCTGCGCAGGCGCGGAGCAGGCGGACAGGTCTAATACGTTATGAAACGAGCCATTTTACGATTCTCGAAATCGAAAAAAGTTTACGAAACACGATCTTTACAAAATAAGAACCTTACGAAACTCGGGGGTCCACTGTACTGAGGTTCCACTGTATTACTATAGTAAGGATTGTTAAATTTTAAGAATACAGTGGAACCTCTACTTACGAGTGCCCCAACATAAAAAGTTTTTTGAGATATGAGCCGTCGCTTGGTTGATTTTTTGCTTCGAGTTACAAGCCAAAATCAGAGTTACGAGCGAGCTTCCCCCTCAAGGGAGGTTCCTTAACGGTGGTGAGGGGCTCTTGATCTAGGGAATTGGATCTGTGCTCCAGTTCCCTAAATTAAGCCTGAATACCTTCCATCTCCTCCCCCACAGGTGCTGCATAATCCTACAGGTTTAGCGCTTCCCCATTATAATAATGAGCGAACTTCAGAATGCTGCCACTAGTTGGCGCAGTAAATGTCACAACATCCGCTCAGCAGTGCATGTGTTTACCTTGCCGTGAAAGCATTTTTCTTGTGCTTGCGTTTTGTGCAGTTATTTTGCCAATTCTATTTTTTCTAACCATGGGTCCTAAGAAAGTAAGTGCAAAGGGCAGTGCTGAGAAGAAAGAGGATGATTATTGAATTAAAGCATGAAATCATAGATAAACACAAGTGAGGTGTGGGTTGTGGACTTGGTCAGGCAGTACCAGCGTAGTACTTCTACGATAAGTACGATACTAAAGCAGGAGTCGATAAAGTGTAGCATTAAGAGTGTAGCAAGTAAATTAAGCGATTAAGCGATAAAAAAAAAAGCGTAAAACGAAACTAACTCCAATGTTGTTCTTGGGGTTTATAGGGTTCAGACCGAAAAAAAAGTACTAATGATTCTATTATACATATGCTTAAACTAATATATTCTGCACTTGGAAAAACTAATTTTCCTGGGACTTTTCATAGACTTGCGAAAAGCTTTTGATGCAATTGACCATGACCTTTTGCACATAAAACTCGCACATTACGGGGTCAGAGGACACACACTCGATTACCTAAAATCTTATCTTAGCAATAGAACCCAGTATGTTTGTACAAATGGAGCCAGCTCCACTACACAACCTATTCTTGTTGGAGTCGCTGTATGACCCCTGTGGTTTAGCGCTTCTATTTGATTATAATAATAATGATCTTGTTGGAGTCCCACAGGGAATTTTCTTTGGCCCACTTCTCTTCTCATTTACATCAATGACCTACCAAATGCATCTAATCTCCTTAAACCCATTTTATTTGCAGATGACACTACTTATGTCTTCTCTCACCCAACCATACTAACAGACACTGTAAATGCCGAACTGATAAAAATATCTACTTGGATGACTACCAACAAACTTCCTCTCAATATAGACAAAACCTACTTCATGCTATTTGGAAACAGAGCTTCAAATGTACAGCTAAACATATTGATAAATTGTTCACCCATTTCTAGACAGACAGCAAATTTCTGGGTCTCCACCTTGACTGCAGTCTCAAATTTTAGACACACATACAGCAAATTTCCAAGAAAGTCTCCAAAACAGTAGGCATCCTTTCAAAGATACGGTACTATGTACCCCAATCAGCTCTTCTAGCATTGTACCACTCTCTCATTTACCCTTACCTCACCTATGGTATTTGTGGATGGGGCTCAACCACAGCAAATCACCTTAAGCCTTTAATAACCCAACAAAAAGCTGCAGTACGATTGATTACTAACTCCTGCATTAGACAACACACTCCACTTTTCAAGGGCCTTAACTTGCTTAATATACAAAACATCCACACTTATTATTGTGCTTACTACATATACACAACACTATACTCAAATATAAACCCTCCTCTCAAACTCCTTGATAACTATAACAGAACACACAGCCATAATACGAGAAATTCTTCGATATCCCTCGTGTCCATCTCTCCCTATGCAAAAATGCTATGCACATAAAGGGCCCGAAGATCTGGAATTCATTGCCAGAACACACTAAAGGACCCCTGTCTGCAAATCAGTTTAAGGCCCTACTAAGAAATCACCTCATCACCCAAAATTAACCAGACAAACCGTACCTAATACGTACCTACCAGTTACTCAAAAGCTACTCGTATTATGCTGAGGATTGCTCAACCACTTACCCACTACTTCAAAATTAGGATGTCTAAATTAAATTTTTTTAATAGTACTAAATTGTAATACATATTGTAAATTGTTTTAAATTGTTCTATTGTAATACTGTAATCTTTATAAACTAATTCAATAGTGGAATTATTCTCTACTAGACTTATCAATGCCATGTAGCATTGCCTAATAGAATATTTAATTCTCTTGTACTCATTTTTTATTATAATAATAGTAATAATAATCTTGTACTCACTAACTTATCTAATGACCATATGAACTATTATTGCCTTCCTAATCTGAAGTTAATTTTTAAGTTTGCCTGAAATGCTCTGCATACTAAGGGGCTTTTGGCATGTACACCCAACTACAGTGGACCCTCGGTTTTCGTTGAAAATTCTTTCCAGAATGCTGTTTGAGTGTCGTTACCAAACGAATTTGTTCCCATAAAGACAAATGTAAATTAAATTAGTCATTTCAGACCCCCAAAAATACACTTACAAAAGCACTTACGAAAATACACTTACATAATTTTTCGAGTTTGGAGGTGAACGAAAACCGAGGGTCCACTGTATTATATTACTCTGTACAACCATGTATCATGTCAAAATAAACTTCTTATTCTTATAATGCTCCGGCATGATAGTGGCTTTCTTTGTACTTAGAAAATCAAAATTGTAATTACACATTGTAAACTATGCAAAGAAATAAAATCCTTAATCCTTATGCGGGAGGTGTGCACCATATAAAAAATATAAATCCTGCAGCACACAGAGCATAATGAGAAAAAATTGCGACCATGTTTTTGGTTTAAAACAGCGACTTTGCGGTGTATTTTTGTATGGTTTCATTTGATAGAATAGAAGATATATTACAGAAATGGAGATAATTTTGATTGGTTTCAGGACTGAAAATAGCTTGAAATTGAGCTCAAAGTAGCAGAAATGTTTAATTTTTGTCAATATTCAAGAGTAAACAAATCATGTCACTTTGTCCAATACATGTCCAACTGGTGGGTCTAATATGTGTTTATGAATGCGCTGATATCTATACAATTATTACAATATTGCATAACAGTAATCTTCTATTTTTTTTAATGTCAGCCATCTCCCACTGAGGCAGGATGACCCCCCCAAAAAAAAAAAAAAAAAATTTCACCATCATACACACACAATGAGTCTTTGCAGAGACGCTTAGATACGACAGTTTAGATGTCACTCCAAACAGCAAATATCCCAAAATGCC
Organism: Cherax destructor; assembly: GCA_009830355.1. NCBI lineage: Eukaryota > Metazoa > Arthropoda > Malacostraca > Decapoda > Parastacidae > Cherax > Cherax destructor. Next base: position 3,365 of record WNWK01027635.1, on the reverse strand, counting down.
CCCTTTAAAGTGCAGGCATTGTACTTTTCACCTCCAGGACTCAAGTCTGGGTAACTGGCTTCACTGAATCCCTTCACAAAATATTACCCTGCTCACACTCCAACAGCTTGCCAAGTCCCAAAAACTATTCGTCTCTATTCACTCCTATCTAACAAACTCACACATGCCTGCTGTATGTCCAAGTGTTTCTTTGTACTTTCCATCGTGTGTTAGAATTCACCGCTTGTTTATCTGTCGGATCCATCATTTGTTTGTTTGTGGGACCACCCTCCCTTCATCCTCTTCTAGGACGACCCCTATCTTTCCTCCCCTCCACTACAGATTTATACATCCTCCAAGTCATCCTATTTTGCTCCATTTTTAAATGACCAAACCACCTCAACAGCCCCTCCTCAGCCCTCTGAATAATTCTTTCAGTAACTCCACACCACCTCCTAATTTCCATACTCTAATAATAATACTAATACGTAATAATAATTATAATAATTTTTATTTTAGCACAATACAGGTTTGTACAAAGGAGTATAACAATTAGGTGTACATGCCAAATGCCCCTTTATATGCAGATTTATTATTATAATCAAAGGGGATGCGCTAAACCCGTAGGATTATACAGCGCCTGTGGGGGATGATGGAAGGTATTCAGGGAACTGGAGCACAGATCCAGTTCCCTAGATCAAGAGCCCCTCACCAGCATCAAGGATCCTTCCTTGAGGGGCTTATATGCAGAGCATTTCAGGCAAACTAACAAGATTAATAAGGCAATAACAGTGCAAAATTGTACATATGGTCATTAGGCAAGTTACAATGAATACAAGAAAATTTATTATTCTATTAGTTACATTGAAGCATATATGTGAACAGTATTTAGATAAAGGTAGGGAAGTTTTCATTGCATTTATGGATTTAGAAAAGGCATATGATAGAGTGGATAGGGGAGCAATGTGGCAAATGTTGCAAGTGTATGGAATAAGTACAGTGGAACCCCGGTTAACGAAAAAAAATTCATTGCAGAAGCCTGCTCAAGTGCCATTACCGAACGAATTTACTTCCTTAAGAAAAAATGTCATTTAGGTTAGTCTATTTCAGACCCCCAAAAATACACTTCCACAAGCACTTACAATATTATACTTACATAATTGCATGATTTCCGGGGTTTTCGTTAACCGGGGTTCCACTGTAGTAAGTTACTGAAGGCTGTAAAGAGTTTTTATGAGAATAGTGAGGCTCAGGTTAGGGTGTGTAGGAGAGAGGGAGATTACTTCCTGGTAAAAGTAGGTCTTAGACAGGGATGTGTAATGCCACCATGGTTGTTTAATCCTTTCAGGGTCTGTGCCGTAGTTCTACGGCTTTGAGTTCAGGGTCCAAACCGTAGTTCTACATCATGAGCTCAGCTCACTTAAATAATCTGTGAGTGGTAAATTTGGGCCTAGATATGAGAGAATACATCTATGTGGTAAGTGTGCACCACATAAAACATATCCTGCAGCACACAATGCATAATGAGAGAAAAAAACTGAGACCGTAATTTTCGATTAAAACAGTGACTTTGCAGTGTTTTTTGTATACTTTTTATAGTTGTATTTGCTATTTCTTGGTCTCATTTGATAGAATGGAAGATATATTACAGAATTTGATTGGTTTTAGTAGAGGAAATGGCTTAAAACTGACCTCAAAGTAGCGGAAACAGATGACCTCACACGTCTAATATGCGCCAGCTGGTGGGTCTAATATACGTTCACAAATGTGGTGATAATATTTGTACAATTATTACAATATTGAATAACAGTAAATCTTCCATTTTTTGGTTTGAATAAAAATTCATTACGTGAATAAAAAATCAAAATGGAATTCATTTGTAAAGACTGAAAACATAACTAATGAACAGAGGAAATGTTAGTTTAGTGCCAGGAATGCCTGCATTATTTATTAATTCACCCTATTTTGAAATTGGATTATTTTGAACTTTGAGTTAAATTGGCTAAATTACCAATTTCCAATCACTTTATTTTGTAGTTGAAACAGTTGACTGGGCGATTTCTTGTGCTCAATCAATAGAATAGAAGTAATACTAGTGAAATAGCTAAGAATTTGGTCGACTGGAATAATGTAACTGGCCTAAAATAGGAGTCAAAGTCGGCAAAATCGCCAATGCGTAAATATCGCTGACGCATCAAAATTCGCGAGAGCATAATTTTATCAATTTTCCATCAAATTTCATACTTTTTGTTTTATTACCTTCAGAAAAAAGATTCTCTACTATTTCATAAGAAAAAATAAGAATTTTTTGGAGGGGAACAGAAGCAAGAAATGCCTCCAACTGAATGCCACGGGAGTCACAGTGCGACCCTCCCCAGAGAAAGTGGTGCGCGTTAAAATCGCCAAGTAATAGAAGGGGTGGCGGTAAGGAAGAAACCAGAAAATCAACATCTGGGATAGACAATGCCCGCGAAGGGGAGAGATATAAAGAACAGAGTGTATACCACTTATTCAAGTGGATATGGGCTGCGGTGTAATGTAAGGAAGAAGGGACAGAGCTGACGGTATGGAACACCAGTGCATATAAGGAGAGCACTTTCGTTAAAGGTTCCATCGGAAAAAGGATCCGATGAATATAACAAATTATAGCTTGAAAAGGGCCTGATAACAGTGGATTGTAATTTGGGTTCTTGCAAACAGACCCCAATAGGGGAAAACTGCAAATAAGCCATGATTTATGGAGAGAAAGATATAAGTGGAAGTGAGAGGAAGCTATGGACTAGGGTTAGAAAAGTCCACGTGCGGAGGCAGCGGAAGACCTGTAATCAGAGAGGGAGGAGGACGTTGTGAAGGAAGGGGGGGTTGAGACGAAGAAGAGAGATGAGGAACCTCAGATGGAGTAGTGTCCATCATCGGCCCAGTCTCTGAAATATATTCTGCAATAGCTTCCAGTGTTTCGGAAGTCAAAGATGCAGAATGTGAGACTACATTAGAAATGTTATTATTATTATTATATTATTATTATTATTATTATTATTAACTATCGGGGAGTCTATAGACTGTACTAAAGTAGAGGACGAGGAGATAGAAGAGGAAACTGTCGTAGGGACTTGGGAGGGGACAGGGGATGAAGGTAGTGTATGAGGAGGAGGATGAACCTCCACACACGTTACAGAACTAGTCGGAGGCAAAGAACCTGGGAGTAGGGATTTTTTGCCGGGCTTATAAGAGGGGGGGCGCTGAGGTTTGGGTGAAGGACGAGGACGTGTAGACTCAGAACTGTGCGAGTGAATAGAGGAAGGAGTGTGGATAGTATGGGAAGCCGAGGTAGGGACTTCGGAGCCAAGAACATCAAAAGGATTCGAGACAGGGGTGACTGAGGATGA
>WNWK01027634.1:0-26115 GCA_009830355.1 Cherax destructor | reverse complement strand
ATTGGTGACAAGAAGAGCCAGAAACCTATACCGGTTTAATAGAATGAAGTTTGTTATTCAGGGTCAGACCAGCGTTTTGCCAAGGGTGCGAAGGTGGGTAGCAATGCCAAAATAGTCCATGAAAGGAACACCTCTATATGAAACTGGAAGGTCATGTACTGCTGCCCGCGCAAGTGTCTGCCTGTTCATTGCCCTGTACGTCAACATGACCAGGAGCCAAAAAAAAACAATATCTTTATGCTTGCTAAAGATACGGCGTAACCAAAGGTGGATAAAGAACTGGGTGAGGTGTATCAATTTTACGGATAGCCTGTAAAGCACTAAGGGAGTCTGAAACACCACAAATGGTGACTCAGGCATAGATGCAATACGGATAAGTGCCACAAGAATGGCATACAATTCAGCCGTAAATATGCTAGCCGAGGTAATAGATGCCCTCGTACAACGCTGTCCAAAAACACTGCTGCGAACCGACGCCGTCAGATGACTTTAACCATCGGTGTATACTGCATGGCATGGGAATGAACGAAGGGTCTAGAAAAAAGAGGAAGCCGCCGTAGGTAGTTGGGTTTTGCGCATGGTGAAGGAATAGAACAGACACGGACACAGAACTTCCCAAGGGGTGGGGAAAGGGAGATGTCACATGAACATATAGGGTGGTAGCTGAAGGGAAGACAGGAGTGAATGTAGAGGGAAGAGAAAAGGGAGGCGGCAGGGCGATGAACAAATAAAGACACCTACAACATCTGTAACAACCCTATACATGGGAAGGATTGGGGAGGTCTGAGGCGAACAAAATAGCGAATGCAATGTGCATCACGACGATCGGATAAGGATGGAATTTGCTTCTACATGGGAGGCTCTCAACCGGGAAGAACGAAATGCCCAAGGCACAAGCGTAACCTGGTGATGGATGGAAAGGATGGAAAGGGGGCGGGGAGGCCGCAGAATATATCTGGTCACCATAATCGAGTTTCGACAAAATTGGGCTGAATGTAGGGAAGAGGGTTCTACATCAGCCCCCATGGAAAGATGTGCGAGGGTTTTAAGAAGGTTCAGCCTGGTGTGACAAGTTGCCTTCAGAGAGGTAATGTGAGGTTTCCAGGACAACGACGGTCGAACAGGAGGCCGAGAAACCCGACTATCACGTCTGGGAACGGAGCCGTATAAAATGGATGGTCAGAGACCACTAAACGCCTAGTAAAATAAATTTGATGATTTTTGCTACTAAAAAATTTTAAAACCCCGTGAGTGGTGGCCCAACAGAAACCCGGTTGATGGCATGCTGGAGGGAAATTGTGGGTGACAGTCACCCTGCACAAGTAGAAAGTCATCCACATGAGGATGACCAAATATTGGATGGGAGAAACCAGTTATTTATAGCAAGCAAAAGTGTGTTGTGCTCAGAACACATCCCTGGGGACACCTTCAGTTTGGACAAATTCGGGAGAGTTCATTAAAACCCCGGGCCCCGAAATGTCTGTCAGTTAAGGGCCTTAAGAAAGAATGGTAGGTTGCCTCGGAGGCCAAGTGGGCCTGGGCAAGATATTTATCTCCAAGTTGTGTCAAAGAATTCTCAAGGTCGAAAAAGATGGGAAACGAATGGTTATTGCAAAGGCAAGAATCGTTCCAAGCGCAACAAGGGGTCAATGGCAGAACGGCCCTTACGGAAGCCATTTGACTAGGGGGACAGGGGTCTCTAAATACCACATCAACGCTATTAACCCTTCCATCCTTGCAAACTGCCTGGTAGACGATGGGCGGTGTGGGGAGGAATCACGTCCTGTACCGGGTTTTTTCAAAAGAGAACAATAAGACTTCCACGCTGGGGAAGAACTTTTGCGCCCATATGAGATTAAAGAGTCGTAAGAGGACAGTAAAGCAGACTGATGAAATGCTGTAGCATACAAAGGGGCCGCTGGGCTCCCATGATCGGGCAAGCAGAGTGTGTTGCCCCAGTTCTTGAAGGGTAAAAGGCACATTATAGGTTCTTCTCAAAGAAGAAAAATCAAGGGCTTTAATCGCTGGCAGACTTAGGAAAGGGAGGGATAGATGTAGCCCCTGAGAAAAGGGACAAGATGATTACCAATTTCAGTGGCAATGGCAAGGGTGCTATATCCAAACCAGCCCTGAAGAACAGGACCATCATATTGTAATTTGAACAAAATATAACTAGAATAAATCAATCAATTTCTCAATATTTATGTACATAGTCTATAAGTCATGATTAGGGGTGCCCCAATGCCATGGCATGTCAGTGGCTCTCCCCTTTCACTTCAGCTTATGATTGTAATTACAAATTCATGTACAAATCAATAAATAAAATTTGTTTGTTTGTTGTTTTATTATACATTCAGTACTGTTAAACACACTTCCCGACATGATCAAACTAAAAATCTCATTGATATTCCCGTGATCGATTCAACTATGTGAAAACTCAAGTGCATAAAAGGCCTAAAATCTGGAACTCTGACTTAAGATTCTGAGGTTCCCTATATCTAACTGCTTCAAAGCTGCTGTTAAAAAGCATCCTTACCTTAATGTGATGTTGACAGCAATAAACTATGATAAACAAACCCTGAAATCTACTGTTTTCATCCAATCCTATTCCTGTTTTTTTGTTTCAGGTTTCTTTAACCCAATATACTATAAGATAGGATATACTATCTTTCCTTGACTTCCATATACAGTGGACCCTGATATCAGAGTTCCCGGGTATTGGCCTCGGATTTGGCGGGTTTTGGGAAATTCAATCCTGGGTTTGGCCATCAACAAATGGTTTATTGGATCGTCCGCAATCACTATGCCGCATTTGTGAGTCGTCGGGTGTGTTCCAGTGAGTGAGCAAGACTCCGGCATTCATCCAAACATTTTGTTATAATCCATTGTTTTTTGTGGTTGTTGATTGAGTGCAACTGCGAAATAAGCCACCATGGCCCCAGAGAAAGTTCCTATCCAGCCCTTTGTAAAAAAGTAAAACACAATAGAATTCAAGAAAGAAATTGGAAATACAATGACTTGACCCTAAGGAGTTCGGAGGAATCATTTTATCCTCCACTGCATAATTATGGTAAGGCTTGGCGGGAGTAATTCAGGACTTTGAACTCTGCTTGGAGAAAATTGTGGCCAGAATGTGTCCTCGCAAATTTTGAAGGGTTTGAGGCTGACCCTTCAACCCTCTGTCTGTTATAATCATTGTGACTTTGGGAAGTCCAGGGGTTGGAGGTGAGTGGAGGATGTGGAAAGTTGTTGGAGGACCACAGGGAAAAAACAACCACTGAAGAGCTGTGACCTTCATTTGAACAAAACAGACCACAGTTGAGATTGGTTCAGAGGAGGAGGAAGAGAGGGAAGAATGTGCCTTCTTCAGCAATTAGGACATTTGTACAAAGTGGAGGGATGTGCATTTTTGTGGAGAAATACCACCCTGAAAGCTGAAACAAGCCATATCTCAAATGTTCAGTGACAAAACGCCCACTTCAGGCAAATCTTAAGAGATGCCAAACAGAGCTCCCCAACATTTTTTTTGTGCGAGAGGGTCCAGTGACTCAAGCTGGTCCTAGTGCATAAAGACAAAGGGAAGAACCCAGAGAGGGCTTTGATACCTGCCCTTATGGAGGGGTTTCCCCCTTCAAACAATAATCAGTCCTCCCTTTCTCTTCCTCCCTGTCTTCCATATAAAAAGTCTTCAATAAAGGTAAATAGTGATTTAAAGTTAATTTATCTATTTCATTAGTCATTTTATTTAGTTCTCATTTTTTAAAGTAAAACTATAGTTAATCTTTAAAAATTTTTTTTTGTTAATATTTTTGGGTGTCTGGACGGATTAACTGATTTTTTTTTTTCAACAAGTTGGCCGTCCCACCGGGCAGGGGTGTAAAAAGAAAAAATCCCCAAAAAGAAAATACTTTCATCATCATTCAACCCGCCTCACTCATACATATTCACTGTCTTTGGCGTGCTCAGATACTACAGTTTAAATAGTCCCTCCAAATGTCACTATCCCAACCCTTCCTTTAAAGTGCAGGCATTGCCCCATTACATTAATTCTTATGGGAAATATTTTTTGGTTTTGTCCGGGTTTTGGGCCGACCTTTCTGAACAGATTAGGCCGATAACCGGGGGTCCACTGTACCATTAGATAAGCATATACAGTGGACCCCAATGTGTGCTCCAAACCGCCCTTTTATGTAAGTGTTTTTGTAAATGCTTTTGTAAGTGTTTTTTTGGGGTTTAAAGGACTAGCTCTTTACATTATTCCGGGGAATAAATTGATAATGGCATTTAACAGCATTTGGAACAAAAAAAATCACGAAAACCGGGGGTCCACTGCTATTTTACATTTTGTTTTAATTTAACTAGCCACCACCTTTAAACTAGACAATTACTTTTTCTTATTTTTTTTTTTTATAAACAACCGAACATCTATTTTTAGCCCTACTAATATTTACTGGAATTAGACCCTCGGAGAAAGAAAAATTAAATACAACAAAAAAACAGTAAATTTTATTTACTGCATGTCCTGTCAGTAATACAGTATACTGAAATTTGATTAGTACCCTGTTTGGTTGCCACCGTATCCGCTCAGACGTTATAGCAAATTTTTTTTTAAACTTCCAAGGAGGGCTGGTCATGGGACTGGGCCGAGAGGTTTTACCCCCCAAAACCCCTCGGTATGGGTTTTTTAGCATGCATGTACAGTAATTTTAATGTTATACTAGATACGTAATTATAATTTTATTTTTAAGACTGCCTGAAATGCATAACCAGGGCTTTCTTAAAGTACAGTACAATGGTACCCCAGTTTTTTAAGCTCCCAACTTGAAAAAAAAGGTTATTGTGGCATTTTAAGTGTTTTCTGGGGGTCTGAAACAGACTAATCTAATTTAATTATTCCTTATGGGAACAAATTTGTCAAGGCACTCGAACAGCCTTCTGGGCAATTATGGCGCCGGGGTCCACTGTATATTAATATCACCTATTCCTGAATCAACTGTAAATTTCATTTTGTAAATTAAACTATCATTTATCAAATATTACCTGGAAAAAATTTAATGGATTTTCAATTTTTATTAAATAAATATTTAGAAATAGTAAGAATTATCAAACTAGTAAACACCTTTATTTTTATTTTATAAATTTTTATAGAAACCCAAACTGGAGTAACTCATCATTCATCTTAGGGCAGGTATAGCTGGGATGTGGTTTTAATACAGTACATTATATGGTTTGCATAGATCTAATCCCATCTATTCTTAAAATATAAAATTTTAATTGTTTTTGATTGGTGGGAAAGCTTTGTACATAATAGGAATAGATAAAGAGAAAACATATTTATTGAGATAAACAATCTACAGTTACCTACAGACACACATTTTAAAATTTTTCCTTTTTTCAGATGGACAATCAACTTTTAAAGTTTATACTGAATCATTAAGATGTTGAAAAGCATCCTGACAATGCTTTATTCAGCCATCAATATTTGAAGTATTTTACATTTTAAGGCAAGAAAAATACATAAAGCCTTTAACCAAAACACACAAAGGGTAAATTGTGAACTACTGTACCATTTTAAGAAAAAGTTGAAACTTTTTTAACCAACAATTGTTATCTACTTGCTTTCACCATTAAAAATATATGCAACTGTGTATCAAAATAAACTGAAGAAAGAAACCCTGGGTAAAATTTAATGATAACTGCTCACAACTGAAAGACATGAGTTTGATTCCTAGGCAGGGCATGGGTTTCCTGTCTCTTAACCTGTTTTTTACATTCATTGGTGAAAATTTTTTTTTATTTACAAAAACTAAACCCAAATGGATACCTAGCAGTAATTATGAATGTCTATCCTGGAAAAGACCTCCAATGAAAATAAACCCAATTACTTGGCTTTGTTAGAAATTATCCTCGATAAATAAAACTTTTTAACCCTTTTCAATAGTATTAATATTCCTTTAGTGTAGGTTTTGCTGGCTCATGGCATGCGAAAATAAAGCTTTTCTTTGTTTTGGGTGGGGTACATATCACATGCACTTGCCCGCCAATTCGAAACTCTACAAAATCATTTAACCTTGACCATGTAAGTAGTCATTATATCATCATAATGCATTCAACATGTCTGAATGGCTGAGCTAAACCAGCCAACACATCCTCCTGCAAAATATTCCACCCTTGATAAAATTAAATATTCACACACTTTACAAAATCACAATTTGCCATGACTTACAAATTCTAATAGATTTATGTTCTGTATTAATTTTCAGTGTATTTAATTTCTACAAAACCACTCTCTACCCCAAGTACAACACTATCATTAACAGCACTGGCTGCTGAACTTTTTGTTTTTTAAGATAACACACCTTATGATGTACTTTATCTATACCTTTTAAACTGATAAATTCAACTCCACGAAACTCGTGACCGGATATACACAAAAAAGTGGTACGATAATGAATGACATCTACTTGTCAAGTTTTTCACAGGTTCATCTTATTAATTCCTATTGGCATATTTTATTGTTTCAGTTCAAGAATATAATTATCGGTGTGGGCCTAGTCTCACTGGACAGAGATTGTCTGGGCGCCCATAATCTTATCTAATGTCTCAAGGAGGAGCTCATGAGTGTTGAGGTGGTGGGTGACCAGTCTTAACCCCCACTAACTTTCACTCAGGGTAGGTGAAGTATATTATTACGTGTAGGGTGAGGCTGATAGGTGGCTACACAACATGCTCATACACCACTGACACCCCACCATACTACAATAATAACTAGTAGAACATGACAAACTTACAGAGTGCAGTGAGAACAGGTTGTTTTGTTGACTATGGCAACGCCAGTGGTGACACCTGTGCCGGCGCTGCACACTAATGCCTGAAGGTCGCTCCTCGCTCGCTCTGATGGGCACCTATTGCCCTATTTTACACCCACCACAAATTTTAACCCTCGGAAACTTTAACAAAATCTTAATAAAGTTATTGCTGTAGAGTAAATATTTAATCCCCTTATAACACGGGACTACAACAAATAAATAGCGAACCCTTCGTCTGTATATAGCAGTAAATGTTGAAGAACTGGGCGGGGCATCGGGGCACTCAACAGAACGACTTTTGAAACCAGGCAAAAACCACATTGTTTATCGCTCTTTATTAGAAATCGATATATTTCGAAACTATTATAAATGAGAGTAATAATAATAAGAAGAACAACAAGTAATACGATAATATAACCTAAACATGACACTGTTGCTCAGTGATGCCAGTATATTCAGCTTACACCCAGAGGCGATCATTACTAACAAGAAGTCTTATTACAACAAACTTTATTAAAAAAAGTATCCGGGGTCTACCTCTAGTGTAACTGTGGAGACCCATAGCCTCAGAGTAGATAAAATTGCTTCGAGGAAAACAATATTGGGATTTCTGTTTGAATATTCTGCTTCTACCTCCACATCTTTCATAAATGTACATATTCTATATGTATACTTTATTATGTAATTATAGTACACAAACTTGAAGGATTACAGTGATGTTACAAAAGTGATAGAGTATAAAATGCAAAATGTTTTCAGGACTGCAAGTACTTTGTCAACAATTACACCTGAACATACCTGGAGAGGGGTTTGGGGTCAACGCCCCGCGGCTCTGTCTGATAATACGTATATCATGCAGCTCCTCTGAGATAAGACGCATACCCAAGACACAACATTCACTTCCCAATACCTGCAACACTGAGACTGGAATGCAAACTAGCTGTTCTGGGAACTTAGTTGTTCGGATGAGTTAGAAACATATACAGATACTAATGAATGCATCAAGAATTTCCTTAACAAACCCACCACCTCTATAACAAACATTGCCCTAAAAACTAAACAGATCACAGCTAAGAGACTTAACAATCCCTGGCTAACACCCAACATCCTTAAATCCATTAACAAAAGGCACCAATATGAAAAACAATACAGAAGGGGTCTAATAACCAGAGAACAATCCAAACGCTACTCATCAACCCTTACCAGCCTGATAAGGAGATCAAAAAAATTGTATTATGAGAACAGACTCCAGAACATAAAAGGTGATATGAAAAAAACCTGGAAGACCCTATCTGCAATTCTAGGAAATAATAAGATAGCGAAAAACAACACCATCAAATTATCAAGAGCAGATGAACCCCTACTCACCTACCGAGACAGCAAACAGACTTAATGTTTTCTTCTCCACCATAGGAAAGAATCTAGGAGTAAAATCCCAAGCTCAAACACCCGTCCAACAGACTACCTCACAAACACCTACCCTAATACGCTATTCCTAGCTCCTACCAACCCAATTGAAGTCTCGCTCATAATCAACACCCTAAAACAAGGCAGGAGACATAAACAGCCTACCAACTTTTATGTACAAAAAGCTTCACAGGTACTGTCACCAATCATAGCAACACTATTCAATAAATCCATTGAAGCCTCTACCTTTCCATCAATTCTCAAAATAGCTAGGTCACCCGATCCACAAAGGAGGTGATCAAACAGACCTGAATAATTATAGACCAATTTCTAATTTACCATTGCTTTCTAAAATCTTCGAAAATTAATTCATAGACAAATCTATTCCTACCTCGTCTCACACAATGTACTCAACCCGTCATTTGGATTCAGGACAAACAAGAGCACAAACGATGCTATTACGCACATGTTGGAGTTAATATATACAGCACTTGAGAAAAAGAAGTCCCACTGGGAATCTTCATTGATCTCCGCAAAGCTTTTGATACAGTCGACCATGATTTACTGCTCACAAAATTAGCACACTATGGTATAAGGGGCACCCACTCAACTACCTAAAATCATACCTCACCAACAGAAGCCAATACGTACACAAATGGAGAGAACTCTTCCACACAACCAATTACAGTCGGAGTCCCTCAAGGAAGTGTCCTGGGGCCACTCCTATTCCTCATTTACATAAATGACCTACCGAATGCATCACAACTACTCAAACCCATTTTATTTGCAGATGACACAACATATGTCTTCTCTCACCCAAATCCAGTTATACTGGCCAACACTGTTAATGCCGAATTACAGAAAATATCAACATGGATGACGACTAACAAGCTTACTCTCAATACTGACAAGACCTACTTCATACAGTTTGGAAGCAAAGTCACAAATGTTCCACTTAACATAACACTTAATGGTACACCCATCACAAGACTCACAGAGGAAAATTCTAGGAATCCACCTTGACAGTAGCCTTAAATTCCAAACACATATACAACAAATTTCCAAGAAAATCTCGAAGACAGTAGGCATATTATCAAAGATACGCTATTATGTACCTCAATCAGCTCTCCTTGCACTATATCATTCACTTATCTACCCGTATCTCACCTATGGAATCTGTGCATGGGGATCAACAACGTTAAATCACCTTAGACCACTCATAACACAACAAAAGGCCGCAGTCAGAATGATAACAAATTCCCACTCTAGACAGCATACTCCACCAATATTCAAAAGTCTCAAACTACTCACCGTAAAGAACATTCATACTTACTCTTGTGCCTACTACATATATAAAACTTTACACTCTAATATAAACCCTCTGCTCAAAACTCTCCTCACCAACTTTAATAGGACCCATGACCACAACACACGACACAGATCACTTTTTGATATACCCCGTGTTCATATCAACCTATGTAAAAATTCTATGCACATAAAGGGCCCCAGAATCTGGAATTCATTACCAGTAAATATTAAGATAATCTTGTCTGATAATCAATTTAAGACTCAACTCAAAACCACCTACTCACCCAAACCTAAATGATCATGCTATAAACTACTTTGAAAAATGCTCATTGTTACTTTCCTATACGATAATCTCAATTTTAATAATATGTTACTATTATGTTACCCCTACTCATATTATAAGTTAATGTCAAAAATGCTCAATGTTATTTTCCTTAAGATAATCTCAATTCCATATTATCATTCAAGAATCTTAACACCTGTAACAATCTAAGATCTAATATCATCATATAAAAATTTAAACAGTAAAATTTCATCATATTGTAATTTTGAAAATAATTTTTAACTAGAATAAACTCAATAAATTTCTCTAATATTAAGTACATAGTTTTTAAGGACTAGAATAAGCTGCCCCTAATGCCATGGCATGTCAGTGGCTCTCCTTGCACTCAATTTACATTGTAACTTCCGATACCCATGTAACCTGCAATGAAATAAAATTTGTTTGTTTGTTTGTTTGTTTAAATAGCTCCTTAAAGAGTTTCGATGGGATCTTTATCCATGAACCTAGATTTTCTTAACCTAAGGGAAAAAATATACATAAATGCTTAAAAATTAGGTGACATTTCACCCATTTTGGATAGCTCCTTGGTATGCAGAGCATTTCGGGCAAGCTAAAAAGAGACTTTAAGCCTACTTGACATTATTATATAATTGTATGAATTCAGATTAAATTGTAATAAACAACCGTCGATGAGTAAACAGAAAGATGGACAAGGGGTTCGAACTGCACTAAAGCATCTGACTGTCAATTTACGGACCGCGGTTCGAGCCCCTCGTTAATCCTCCTGTTTATTCAAATAATTGTACAGTTAAAATTAGATCATTTGAATGCAAAGTTTAATATAATTAAGTTGTCTCAAGAGTATTAAATATAATGATAACAGTAGCAAAATTATTTATTAAAATAGTAGTGTTAACATGAAAAGGTAATAATATAACATTGTATTAACAATTTTATAGCGTGGATAATAAGTGCAAGTGCATGAATATTCATTGGAATCTGGCTAAGCAGGTTGCAATAGGTACATTTGGCATTTATATTTCATCTACGTAAATTTATATCAAATTTAGGAGGCAAGGGAGAGGTCAGGATAGAAGAAGCCTGTATACCTGGAGTATACCTGGAGAGAGTTCCAGGGATCAACGCCCCTGCGGCCCGGTCTGTGACCAGGCCTCATGTTGGATCAGAGCCTGATCGACCAGGCTGTTACTGCTGGCCGCACGCAGTCCAACGTACGAACCACAGCCTGGCTGGTCAGGTACAGACTTTAGGTGCCTGTCCAGTGCCTGCTTGAAGACAGCCAGGGGTTTGTTGGTGATCCCCTTGATGTATGCTGGGAGGCAACAGTTGAACAGTCTTGGGCCCCTGACACATATTGTGTTGTCTCTCAACGTGCTAGTGGCACCCATGCTTTTCATTGGGGGGATGTTACATCCCCTGCCGAGTCTTTTGCTTTCGTAGGGAGTGACTCTCGTGTGCAAGTTTGGTACTAATCCCTCTAGGATTTTCCAAGTGTATATAATAATGTATCTCTCCCTCCTGCGTTCTAGGGAGTACAGGTTTAGGAATTTCAAGCGTTCTCGGTAATTGAGGTGGTTTATCGCAGTTATGCGTGCCGTGAAGGTTCTCTGCACATTATCTAGGTCAGCAATTTCACCCGCCTTGAAAGGTGCAGTTAGTGTGCAGCAATATTCCAGCCTAGATAGAACAAGCGACCTGAAAAGTGTCAACATGGGCTTGGCATCCCTGGTTTTGAAGGTTCTCATTATCCATCCTGTCATTTTTCTAGCAGATGCGATTGCTATGGTGTTATGGTCCTTGAAGGTGAGATCCTCTGACATGATCACTCCCAGGTCTTTGACATTAGTTTTTCGCTCTATTGTGTGGTTGGAATTAGTTTTGTACTCCGAAGAGATTTTAATTTCTTCACGTTTTCCGTATCTGAGTAATTGAAATTTCTCATCATTGAACTTCATATTGTTTTCTGCAGCCCATTTAAAGATTTGGTTGATGTCTGCTTGGAGTCTTGCAGTGTCTTCAACGGTGGACACTGTCATGCAGATTCGGGTGTCATCTGCAAAGGAAGACACGGCACTGTGGCTTACATTCCTGTCTATGTCCGATATGAGGATGAGGAACAGGATGGGAGCAAGTACTGTGCCTTGTGGAACAGAGCTTTTCACTGTAGCCGCCTCAGACCTTACTCTGTTGACTACTACTCTTTGTGTTCTACTTGTTAGGAAATTATAGATCCATCTACCAACTTTTCCTGTTATTCCTTTATCACGCATTTTGTGTACAATTACACCATGGTCACACTTGTCAAAGGCTTTTGCAAAGTCTGTGTATATAACATCTGCATTCTGTTTGTCCTCTAGAGCACCCAGGACCTTGTCGTAGTGGTCCAGTAGTTGGGACAGACAGGAGCGACCTGCTCTAAACCCATGCTGCCCTGGGTTGTGCAATTGATGGGTATCAAGATGAGTGGTGATCTTGCTTCTTAGAACCCTTTCAAAGATTTTTATATGGGACGTTAGCGCTCTTGGTCTGTAGTTCTTTGCTATTGCTTTACTGCCCCCTTAGTGGAGTGGGGTTATGTCTGTTGTTTTTAGTAACTGCGGGACGACCCCAGTGTCCATGCTCCCTCTCAATAGGTTATTAAAAGCACGTGGTAGGGGCTTCTTGCAGTTCTTGATGAACACGGAGTTCCATGAGTCTGGGCCTGGAGCGGAGTGCATGGGCATGTCATTTATTGCCTTTTCGAAGTCATTTGGCGTCAGGGTAATGTCAGATAGGCTTACGTCTACCAAGTTCTGTGGCACTCATAAAAAATTCATTTAGGTCTTCGAATTTCAGTCTGGTTAGCGGCTCGCTAAAAACTGAGTCATACTGGGACTTTAGTAACTCGCTCATTTCCCTGCTGTCATCTGTGTAGGACCTGGAGTTTACCTGGAGAGAATTCCAGGGGTCAACGCCACTGCGGCCCGGTCTGTGACCAGACCTCATGTTGAACCAGAGCCTGATCAACCAGGCTGTTACTGCTGGCCGCACGCAGTCCAACGTACGAACCACAGCCTGGCTGGTCAGGTACCGACTTTAGGTGCCTGTCCAGTGCCTGCTTGAAGACAGCCAGGGGTTTGTTGGTAATCCACCTTATGTATGCTGGGAGGCAGTTGAACAGTCTTGGGCCCCTGACACTTATTGTGTTGTCCCTCAACGTGCTAGTGGCACCCCTGCTTTTCATTGGGGGGATGTTACATCGCCTGCCGAGTCTTTTGCTTTCGTAGGGAGTGATTTTCGTGTGCAAGTTTGGTACTAATCCCTCGAGAATTTTCCACGTTTATATAACAATGTATCTCTCCCGCCTGCGTTCTAGGGAGTACAGGTTTAGAAACTTCAAGCGTTCCCAGTAATTGAGGTTGTTTATCGCAGTTATGCGTGCCGTGAAGGTTCTCTGCACATTTTCAAGGTCAGCAATTTCACCTGCCTTGAAAGGTGCAGTTAGTGTGCAGCAATATTCCAGCCTAGATAGAACAAGCGATTTGTAAAGTGTCAACATGGGCTTGGCATCCCTGGTTTTGAAGGTTCTCATTATCCATTCTGTCATTTTTCTAGCAGATGCGATTGCTACGGTGTTATGGTCCTTGAAGGTGAGATCCTCTGACATGATCACTCCCAGGTCTTTGATATTAGTTTTTCGCTCTGTTGTGTGGTTTGAATTAGTTTTGTACTCCGATGAGATTTTAATTTCCTCACGTTTTCCGTATCTGAGTAATTGAAATTTCTCATCATTGAACTTCATATTGTTTTCTGCAGCCCATTTAAAGATTTGGTTTATGTCTGCTTGGAGTCTTGCAGTGTCTTCAACGGTGGACACTGTCATATAGATTCGGGAGTCATCTGCAAAGGAAGACACGGCACTGTGGCTTATATCCCTGTCTATGTCCGATATGAGGATGAGGAACAGGATGGGAGCGAGTACTGTGCCTTGTGGAACAGAGCTTTTCACATTAGCTGCCTCAGACTTTACTCTGTTGACTACTACTCTTTGTGTTCTACTTATTAGGAAATTATAGATCCATCTACCAACTTTTCCTGTTATTCCTTTATCACGCATTTTGTGTGCTATCACACCATGGTCACACTTATCAAAGGCTTTTGCAAAGTCTGTGTATATAACATCTGCATTCTGTTTGTCCTCTAGAGCATCCAGGACCTTGTCATAGTGGTCCAGTAGTTGGGACAGACAGGAGCGACCTGCTCTAAACCCATGCTGCCCTGGGTTGTGTAATTGATGGTTATCTAGATGAGTGGCGATCTTGCTTCTTAGAACCCTTTCAAAGATTTTTATGATATGGGACGTTAGCGCTATTGGTCTGTAGTTCTTTGCCATTGCTTTACTGCCGCCTTTGTGGAGTGGGGCTATGTCTGTTGTTTTTAGTAACTGCGGGACGACCCCAGTGTCCATGCTCCCTCTCCATAGGATGTTAAAAGCACGTGATAGGGGCTTGCAGTTCTTGATGAACACGGAGTTCCATGAGTCGGGGCCTGGAGCGGAGTGCATGGGCATGTCATTTATCGCCTTTTCAAAGTCATGTGGCGTCAGGGTAATGTCTGATAGGCTTGCGTCTACCAGGTTCTGTGGCATTCTCATAAAAAATTCATTTAGGTCTTCAATTTTAGTCTGGTTAGCGGCTCACTAAAAGCTGAGTCATACTGGGACTTTAGTAACTCACTCATTTCCTTGCTGTCATCTGTGTAAGACCCATCTCGTTTTAGTAGGGGCCCAATACTGGATGTTGTTCTCGACTTTGTTTTGGCATAAGAAAAGAAATACTTTTGGTTTCTTTCAATTTCATTTATGGCTTTTAGTTCTTCCAGCGTTTCTTGATTCCTGTAAGATTCCTTTAGTTTTAATTCGATGTTTGCTATTTCTCTGACCAGTGCCTCCCTACGTATTTCAGATATATTGGCCTCTTGTAGCCGCACTGTTATTCTTTGCCTTCGCCTGTATAGGGCTATCTTCCCAGTTTATATAATTTAGGATTTGGTTTACTTGGTCACACCTTATGTTTTTGTTATTGAAGTTGAAATTGGAGAAGGCTCCCTCGCGACTGATCACATTTTGTCGATCTGGGGCCCCCCTCATGCATGTCTGGACCTCTATTATGTTGTGATCTGAGTATATCGTTTTTGATATGATGACATTTCATATCAGATCATTATTGTTAGTGAAGATGAGATCCAGTGTATTCTCCAATCTTGTAGGCTATATTATTTGCTGGTTTAAGGTGAATTTGGTGCAGAGATTTAAAAGCTCGTGTGTGTGCGAGTTTTCATCTGAGCTGCCTCCTGGTGTTATCTCTGCTACCACATTATTTGCAATATTCCTCCATTTTAGGTGCCTTAGGTTGAAGTCCCCCAGGAGCAAGATGTTGGGGGCAGGGGCAAGTAAGTAAGTAAGTAAGTAAGTAAGTAAGTTTATTCAGGTATACACAAATACATTTACATACATTATCATACATAGCAGCATATGTGTAGAGAACCTAGGATAACCCAAAAAAGTCAGACAGAGTGACTTATTTCCATTGGGGTCCTTTTATTTCCATTGGGGTTTTCCAGACATTGGTCAATTTTCAGAAGCTGTTCCTGGAATTGTTGGGACGTTGAATCCGGAGGCTTGTATACAACCACGATGACCAGGTTTTGATTCTCGATCTTTACTGCTAAAACTTCAACTACATCATTTAAGGCATTTAGTAGTTCTGAGCATATAAGTGACTCTGTGATATACAGGCCAACCTCCCCCCCCTTTTGCCTGTTCACTCTGTCACATCTGTATAGGTTGTAGCCAGGGATCCATATGTCATTGTCCAAGTGATCCTTTATGTGGGTCTCTGTGAAAACCGCAAACATTGCATTTGACTCTGTAAGCAGTCCACGGATGTAAGGTATCTTGTTGTTTGTTGCTGGCTTTAGACCCTGTATATTTGCAAAGATGAATGTCGTTGGATTGGTGGTATAGGGGGGGTCCTTTTTTCCTGGCACTAATATCAGTTGTTCTGGAGTGGAGGCCATTGACTGTGGTTCCACTCCAGAAATGATTGCAGTTGGTGTACGATTTCTGTCATTTCCTGCCACCTTTTTTTCCTTCCTTGCGCTAAAAAACCTCTCTGGAGTGGCTTTGGCTACCCAGGTTTTCCCATGGTCTGGATGTTCTGTGTCGTCTTGTACCCTTTAGGTGGTGTGCCTGGCAATATAGGTTATAGCACTGTCTTTCCTGAACGGACCCATCCCGTTTAAATAGGGGTCCAATACTGGATGTTGTACTCGACTTTGATTTGGCATAAGCAAAGAAATACTTTGTGTTTCTTTCAATTTCATTTATGGCTTTTAGTTCTTCCCGCATTTCTTGATTCCTGTAGGATTCCTTTAGTTTTAATTAGATGTTTGCTATTTCTCTGACCAGTGCCTCCCTACGTATTTCAGATATATTGGCCTCTTGTAGCCGCTCCGTTATTCTTTGCCTTCGCCTGTATAGGGAGCGCCTCTCTCTTTCTAGTTTACATCTTCTCCTCCTTTTCCTTAAGGGAATTTGCCATGAGCAAACCTTAAGTGCCACCGAGTTAATTTGTTCTAGACATAGGTTAGGATCCGTGATGCTTAGGCTATCTTCCCAGTTTATATCATTTAGGACTTGGTTTACTTGGTCCCACCTTATGTTTTTGTTACTGAAGTTGAATTTGGAGAAGGCTCCCTCGCGACTGATCACATTTTGTCGATCTAGGGCTCCCCGCATACATGTCTGGACCTCTGTTGTGATCTGCGTATATTGTTTTTGATATGATGACATTTCTTATCAGATCATCATTGTTGGTGAAGATGAGATCCAGTATATTCTCTAATCTTGTAGGCTCTACTATTTGCTGGTTTAAGGTGAATTTGATGCAGAGATTTAAAAGTTCTTGTGTGTGCGAGTTTTCATCTGAGCTGCCTCCTGGTGTTATCTCTGCTACCACATTGTCTGCATTTTAGGTGCCTTAGGTTGAAATCCCCCAGGAGCAAGATGTTGGGAGCAGGAGCTGGAAGGTTTTCCAGACAGTGGTTAATTTTCAGAAGCTGTTCCTGGAATTGTTGGGACGTTGCATCCGGAGGCTTGTATACAACCACGATGACCAGGTTTTGATTCTCGATCTTTACTGCTAAAACTTCAACTACATCATTTGAGGCATTTAGTAGTTCTGAACATATAAGTGACTCTGTGATATACAGGCGAGCTTCCCCCTTTTGCCTGTTCACTCTGTCACATCTGTATAGGTTGTAGCCCGGGATCCATATTTTATTGTCCAAGTGATTCCTTATGTGGGTCTCTGTGAAAGCCGCAAACATAGCATTTGACTCTGTAAGCAGTCCACGGATGTAAGGTATCTTGTTCGTTGTTGGCTTTAGACCCTGTATATTTGCAAAGATGAATGTCGTTGGATTGGTGGTACTGGTGGTATGGGGAAGGTCTTTTTTCCTGGCACTAATATCTGTTGTTCTGGAGTGGAGGCCATTGACTGTCTACCTGGAGTCTACCTGAGAGAATTCCAGGGGTCAACGCCCCCGGGCCCGGTCCGTGACCAGGCCTCCTGTTGGACCAGAGCCTGATCAACCAGGCTGTTACTGCTAGCCGCACGCAGTCCAACGTACGAACCACAGCCCGGCTGGTCAGGTACCGACTTTAGGTGCCTGTCCAGTGCCTGCTTGAAGACAGCCAGGGTTTGTTGGTAATCCCCTGATGTATGCTGGGAGGCAGTTGAACAATCTTGGGCCCCTGACACTTATTGTGTTGTCCCTCAACGTGCTAGTGGCACCCCTGCTCTTCATTGGGGGGATGTTACATCGCCTGCCGAGTCTTTTGCTTTCGTAGGGAGTGATTTTTGTGTGCAAGTTTGGTACTAAGCCCTCGAGAATTTTCCATGTGTATATAATAATGTATCTCTCCCGCCTGCGTTCTAGAGAGTACAGGTTTAGGAACTTCAAGCGTTCCCAGTAGTTGAGGTGGTTTATCGCACTTATGCGTGCGGTGAAGGGTCTCTGCACATTTTCAAGGTCAGCAATTTCACCCGCCTTGAAAGGTGCAGTTAGTGTGCAGCAATATTCTAGCCTAGATAGAACAAGCGATCTGTAAAGTGTCAACATGGGCTTGGCATCCCTGGTTTTGAAGGTTCTCCTTATCCATCCTGTCATTTTTCGAGCAGATGCAATTGCTACTTTGTTATGGTCCTTGAAGGTGAGATCCTCTGACATGATCACTCCCAGGTCTTTGACATTAGTTTTTCGCTCTATTGTGTGGTTGGAATTAGTTTTGTACTCCAAAGAGATTTTAATTTCTTCGTTTTCCGTATCTGAGTAATTGAAATTTCTCATCATTGAACTTCATATTGTTTTCTGCAGCCCATTTAAAGATTTGGTTTATGTCTGCTTGAAGTCTAGCCGTGTCTTCAACGGTGGACACTGTCATACAGATTCGGGTGTCATCTGCAAAGGAAGACACAGCACTGTGGCTTATATCCCTGTCAATATCTGATATGAGGATGAGGAATAGGATGGGAGCAAGTACTGTGCCTTGTGGAACAGAGCTTTCACAGTAGCTGCCTCAGACTTTACTCTGTTGACTACTACTCTTTGTGTTCTACATGTTAGGAAATTATAGATCCATCTACCAAGTTTTCCTGTTATTCCTTTATCACGCATTTTGTGTGCTATTACACCATGGTCACACTTGTCAAAGGCTTTTGCAAAATCTGTGTATATAACATCTGCATTCTGTTTATCTTCTAGAGCATCCAGGACCTTGTCGTAGTGGTCCAGTAGTTGGGACAGACAGGAGCGGCCTGCTCTAAACCCATGCTGTCCTGGGTTGTGCAATTGATGGGTATCAAGATGGGTGGCGATCTTGCTTCTTAGAACCCTGTGATTCCACTCCAGAAATGATTGCAGTTGGTGTACGATTTCTGTCATTTCCTACCAGCTTTTTTTCCTTCCTGGCGCTAAGAAACCTCTCTGGAGTGGCTGTGGCTACCCAGGTTTTCCCATGGTCTGGATGTTCTGTGTCGTTTTGTACTCTTTAGGTGGTGTGCCTGGCAATATAAGTTATAGCACTGTTTTTCCTGAACTGATGAGTGGCACAAGAACGGTGAATTATCTTTTTATAATGAAGTTAAGAATTTTAAAAATTAAAACCAACCATCGTTTCGTAAGATTTGAAACAAAAATATAGCCCAAATATAATACGGAAGTTACAAATTTATTTTTCACGGTTCACAGCAATCAAAACATCTTCGGTATACCTACGTTTACTGACATAACAGGACATTTCCGGTATTAAATGTTAGCTTACGTATGGCTATATACAAGTATAAAACTATAAAAAGACACATGTGCAACACCTGGGTATCTTTATTAAAAATATATTTCGCCCGCGCAACAGGCTTTTTTTAGCCTAACACAGAGGTAACTATTTTACTGAAGACAATAAATGGTGATCAGTCCCTTAACCTTGATAGATGGTGATCAGTCCCTTAACCTTGATAGATGGTGATCAGTCCTTAGCCTTGATAGATGGTGTTTAGTCCCTTAACCTTGACAGATGGTCGGTCCCTAAACCTTGACAGGTGTTCAGTCTCTTGAGTTTTATCTGTGTAAATCAAAGGCTTGAGGGACGAGCCTTATATACCGGGGCAGGAGAGAGGTACAACATTTGAAGACAGCGTCACAACTGGGTGGGACCCACTATTGGAAGTAGGTCATGCTCATAAGTTGGGTCAGCAGTTATCTGTAGGTTACCTGGAGTCATTTCGAGGTGACCGCCCAAGCAGCCTGATTGATGGCCTCATCAATTAGGCTGTTGAGGGTCCGCCGCTCGCAGCCTGACAGTTCCCGATCAGCCTGGCTGATCGGGAACCTGTCGAACTCCCTATTGAAAACAGCCAAGGGTCTGTTGGCAATCTCCATTAAGCATGAAGGGGAAGGCGTTAAAGAGTCGAGTCGTGGTCCCTTTACACTTATTGAGTTCTCTCTCAGTGTACTCATTGCTCCTCTATTCTTCATTGGAGCTATGTTGCATTGTCTACCAAGCCACTTGTGTTCATATGTAGTGATTATATTATGCAGATTTGGGATCAAGTCCAGAATACTTCTTCTTATGCCAAATCTAGGGCAAAAACCACATCCAGTATTGGACCCATGCTTAAACGAGATGAGACTTACACAGATGATAGCCAAGACATGAGTGAGATACTGAAGTCCCAATATGACTCAGCGTTTAGTGAGCCGTTAATCAGATTAAGGGTTGACAATGGAAATGATTATTTTATGACCAAAACTCAAAATATGGTTAATTAAAAATATCTGATATTATCCTAACACCACAAGAATTTGAAAAAACAATAAATGACATACCCACGCACTCTGGCCCAGGCCCAGACTCACGGAACTCTGTGTTCAAGAACTGCAAAAGCCCCTGTCACGTGCCTTAAGCATTCTATGGAGAGGGAGCATGGACACAGGGTCATCGCACGTCACTAAACAACAGACAACGCTCCATTCAACAAAGGTGGCATTAAAGCAATTGCAAAGAATTACAGACTGATGTCACTGACGTCCCACATCATTAAAATCTTTGAAAGGGTTCTAAGATGATACCCATCAGCTGCACAACGAAATGCAGCATGACTTTTGAGCAGGTCGCTCCTGCCAGTCCAACCACTGGACCACTGTGACATGGTCTTGGATCCTCTAGAGGACAAACAAATTGCAGATGTATACACAGACTTCGACAAGTGCGATCGTGGTGAGATGTGTCACAGAGCCGTGTCTTCCTTTGTGGATGACACCCGAATTTTCATGACAGTGTCATCCATCAATGACACTGCAAGTCTCCAATGCGGACATAAACCAAATCTTTAAATGGGCCGCAGAAAACAATATGAAGCTCAGTGAAGACAAATATCAATTACCCGCTATGGAAAACTCGAGAAAATTAAAACTGTATCGGAGAATAAAACAAATTCTAACCACACAATAGAGCGAAAAACTAATGTGAAGGACCTGAGGTGATAATATCAGAGAATCTCACTTTCAAAGATCACAACAATGTATCTACCACATCTAAGAAAATGATAGGATGGATAATGAGAACCTTCAAAACTAGGGATGCCAAGCCCATGATGATTCTCTTCAAATCGTTTCATTCTCCTAGGCTGGAAGATTTCTGACACTAACGGCCCTTTCAAGGCAGGCGAAATCGCAAACCTGGAGAATATACAGAGAACTTTCACTTGATAAAGCACCTAAATTACTGAGAACGGTTGAAGTCCCTTGATTTGTATTCCCTGGAAGGCAGGCGAGAAAGATGCATGATAATATAAACTTGGAAAATCCTAGAGAATTAGTCCCAAATCTGCACACGAAAATCACTCCTTACAAAGCAAAAGACTTGGCAGGAGATACAACATCCACCAATGGAAAGCAGGGGCGCCATGAGTACGCTAAGGGACAACACAGTAAGTGTCAGGGACCCAAGACTGTTCAACTGCCTCCCAGCATACATAAGGGAGATTACCAATAGACCCTGGCTGTCTTTAAGAAGGCGCTGGAGGCACCTGGCTGGGTCAGTACCTGACTAGCCAGGCTGTGGTTCATACGTCAATTTACGTGTGGCCAGCAGTAACAGCCTTGTTGATCAGGCTCTGACCCACCGCGAGGCCTGGTCATGGACCGGCCGCAGGGGCGTTGATTCACGAAGCCCACTTCAGGTATACTCCAGGTATCTTCCACTGTGTTATTACTTATCTTTATTTCCTACATTCTAAGGTGTAATACAGTTCGTGGTACTTTAGACACTCCCAGTAATTTAGGTGTTTGACTGAGGTTATACGGCTGACTAGGTTCTCTGTACATTTTCCAGCTCTGGGAACTTCTCCTTCTTAAAGGAAGCTGTTAAGAACACAACAATATTCCAACCTAGAGAGAATGAGTGACTTGAAGAGTGTCATCATGGCTTGGCATTGTTGTTTCCAATCTTGTTTTTATTTCCTAATACTTCTGTAACGTAGTAACTACTTTTTGGGTTCTATTAGTTAAAAGTCAAATATTCCTCTGTTCATGGCAGTAGAGATGTAGAGGAATTCTCCAACAAGATTCCATGGTGTTGATGTGTCAGACAAATATCATTACATTATATACTATTGACAAGTTGACAATGAAACGGCAACACCTGGCTCTCTCATTGACCAGAAGTTTTGTTGCACAGCAGGTTTTTCAGTCTAATACAGAAGTGACTATTATACTGGAGATAGTCCCTTAGGCATGATAGGTGTTGTCTCTTAGCCTTAGCCTTGAAACAAGGTGTTCAGTTCCTTACTTTAATATACTACATGTATAGCAGAAGCGTGAGTATGATGACTTGCATACAGGAGATAGAGGAGAGATGTACAACCTGGAGATAGCATTACAGGTGGGCAAGACCCACCCACTAATCGAAGTAGATCATGCCCAGCATATGGGTATAACCTCTCCCATTAGTGGGTCCTCCCATCTACGATGCTGTCTTCAACTGCTAACGCGTTTAGCACTTCCCAATAAGAAGAAGAAGAAGAAGAATTCAAGTGATGCATCTCTTTAATTTACATAAATTGAGAGTTTACTTATATTTATTTAAAGATGAGACTAGAGTATGTGATGGTTAATAACCAGGTAGAAATTGCTTGACGCTGGTCCTGCAGTGAGGAAAGGTGAGCAACATTGTCCCTAGGGTGTGACGGGACTAAAATTGTGCAACTCACGTCCTGTTGCAAGAGAAGGAAGTCATAAGGTTACGTTACCGTTACGAACGATGGAGGTGGTGTTTCGTTCACCATGAAACAGCACAGTGTCTCCTGACACAAGATAGTGAATCGTTCAGTGGTATAGCATCCGCCGGCCAACTCCAGCAGACTCTCACCAAGTTGAAAACAAATATATAAAATAGTTTCCTGGGATGCTTCTAAATAGTGTAACGTGTGGTTTCAACTATTTAAATCAGATGTTACTCGCCCGTTATTGTAATTTATTGTTGCTTAACTATACACAGATTGAGGTTCATTATGGTTGATGTGAGCTAACCTATAATAATATTTAGATATCTCCAAAGGAGGGCTTTTAAGAGGTTGCCTGATTTTTTTCTTACTCCAACTTTAGATTTTATTTCGCTCATAACTTGAGAACCCATCATTCAATCGGTTCAAATTTTCAACACGGTAACGAGAACCGAATGTTGGAAAATTGGCATATTCACGTGTCATAATAATAATAATATTAAATAACAATCCTTAATTCAGCAAGTACATGTACAACATATACAGGCCTCGCTGACATCAACACTACTATATAGAAAGCCCCTTGTTATGCTGAACATTTCGGGCAAATTAGGTCAATTTTGCCCCCCAGGATGCGACCCACACCAGTCGGCTAACCCCCAGGTACCTATTTTACTGATAGGGTGAACAGGTACGGAAGATACCTTAAGGAAACCGTCCAATGTTTCCACCGTCCCGGGGGATCGACCCGACCCAATGGTGAGCTAAGGGACTAGCAACCGAGCTACGGGAACCATCCCATGACTAAAGTTGTTAACTTTAGTCATAGAAGATATCTAAATATTTATAGATCCTGAATGGCTGGGATAACTTTCTAAAATTCTCAGTGGCAAAGCTTCAAATGTCCCCCCCAAAAATATCTAAAAATTGGAGAACGTCGGAGAGTGAGTGTCAAGCTTGGGGAGCAGGTTTGTCCATTGTTTGTGAGTGTCGGTTTCCTTAAATCACGTTAAATAAATGTCAATTTACTTTGAACGACTTAATATTTAATGGCTGTTGCCCTGTTATATATTTAATGGCTTTAGGGGTTTTAGGCGCAACAAATTTGTTTAGTAAATAAAAAAAACTTGGAATTGTTGGAATATGCCATAACTGAAGAATGACTCACCTGATTGGCTTCAAATTTTTACCACGCAAGGTTCAAGCTGCTATTTACGCCCCAAATTATCAATTTTTTTAATAGTGATATTCATTGTTATTTAATATAGAAAGCTTCTTCCAAGGCTTCAAAATATTACTGACGATGCATTCTTTAAGAAGGATGATTCCCCATAGGAACGAACACAGGTGAAGCCCAGTGGCCGCACCCCTGGCTGTAGCTCAATAACAAAGAAATGAGGAACGAGCAAAAGAAACGGGGCTAAAATCTCTTTTTTCACACACGGAGGGCCCGGCTTGATTCCGGCGGGGTGGAAAACTTCGACGTGTTTCACACTTGTTGTCATGTTCGCCTAGCAGCAAATAGGTACCGGGTTTAGTCGACTGGTGTGGGTTTTGCATCCGGGGGATAAGATTGAGGAAAATGGAAAAAGACAGACAGTCCTCGATGACGCACTGACTTCCTTGGGTTATCCTGAGTGGCTAACCTCCGGGGTTAAAAAACTGAGGACATGTACAGAAAGATAATTTGTAAGCAAGACACGGTAACAACCGCCTTCAACTAGACTTGGAGGTGAGTCTGCCAATGTTGCCACATGGGTCCAAAATCACTTCACAATTTTGGGGGGCTTTTTGTCATTGGGGTGGTTGAACCAAGGTGCTAGCATAAGAGGGGGGTGCACCCCCTTTGCACCTGGTGCTAGCATGAGAGGGGGTGCACTATTATACCCTTAGCACCTGGTGCTAGAATAGTGAGGGGGTGCACCCAATACCCTTAGCACCTGGTTTGTGGTCGGGGAGGGCAGCCTATATGTGTGTGTGACATACGCCGAATGTAACGTACTCTTAGCATACCACATAAATTTAGTCTGAGTAGATACAAATATAAAATTTTATTCAAATTGTTAAAAACTTGGAATCGTTGTTATGAGATTGATTACTGAAAATGCCTTTTCTGATCGACTTCAAACTTTTACTATTGGTGGGCCTTTTTTAAAATCAAGTGGTGACTCACTTTGAACTGTGTAAATTTAAATGTCTTAGTTTTATTGTATGTTGTTTCCCGTGGAACTAGAGAACGCCTCTTCTGATCGGCTTCAAATCCTAAATGCTAGTGTATCTTAATTGAAATATTATTTGTGCTGGAGTTTCCGTGCGTGTCACCGAGCTGTAGTGAAGCCTCTGGTCCCGTACATAGGCGTATGACCGGTTTTTTTTAACGTCCGTAACATTACGGGGTGGTATGCTGTCACACACCAAGTTCATTCCCCCCTCCAGTTTGGATAATAATTGAACGAGCAGAAGAGATGTCAATACAGCCACGGAACAAGTGGTTTGAAAGCAATGAACAATACTGCGACTGGTCGAGACTTGAACCCGAGACTCTAGGTCAGTGTAATTTTGAAACAGGCAATTATCCAATTCATATGTAACCAAATCATTACATGACTAGATTTACTATTGATATCATGACTCGCCCCAATAGATATATCATCATCGTCTCGGCTTAGGGTTCGTAATTTTTTAATTTTGATTTGTCATAACTTTAAAATTATTCACTATCATAATGACCGGGGAGAAACACAATGGTGAACAATCCCAGGTAGAGAGGGAAAAGAACTCATAGACACACTAGCTCTGTGCTAGAGGTTGTTCCTATGTTCCATTTAACAAAGCACATACCTTCCTGCAGGAGCACTGGGAAAACAGCAAGTTGACACTACTGGAACAATGAGTGGTATTCTAGGAAGCCGCTCACTATTCATAAAAATCCTTTGATTCTACTTCACATTTCTGCATGGACTATTGCGACAGCCGTTCTGTGACATGTGCTTAATTTTGCTTAAAAGCATGGCATGTGAAAAGAGACAAAGTCACAGGGAGAAATGTAGGAATGAAGTAAGAAAACCAGCGGAGTTCCCCATGGATCAGTACTGTCAGTTAATGTTACATATACGCCGACATTCTCTTTTTAAAATTGATTCTTAAATGTCCCTGTTTGCACATGACACAAAACCATACAAAGAATACAGACGGCAGAAAATTACCAAAAGTTGTAAGAATGGTCATATGCTAAACCAAGGAAGTTATACAATACCTTCACCCTTAACACTGACAACTACACTACCTTCCTCACCCCGACACTGACAAATACACTACCTTCCTCACACTGTACACTGACAACTACACTACCTTCCTCACACTGTACACTGACAACTACACTACCTTCCCCCTGCCCCTACAACTACACTACCTTTTCCCCCCCCCTGTACACTGACAAAACACTCCTTCCTCACCCTGTACACTG
>WNWK01027633.1:0-26115 GCA_009830355.1 Cherax destructor | reverse complement strand
AGAAAAGATGAAAATTTTGGAGGGGTTTTTTGGAGGTAAACCCCCCGCGGCCCGGTCTGTGAGTAGGCCTCATGGTGGATCAGGGACTGATCAACCAGGCTGTTACTGCTGGCCACATGCAAATTGACATACAAACCACAACCCAGCTGGTCAGGTACTGACTTTATACCTACCTGGAGTCTCCGGGAAAAGAAATTCCCCGGGGCCCAACGCCCCCCCCGGGGTTTGTGACCAGGCCTCCTTTTGGGAACCAGACCCCCCCCTCAACCAGGTTGTTACTGCGGGCCACAGATCCAACAACGAACCCACAGCCCGGCTGATCAGGTACCGACTTGGGGTGCCTGTCCAGTCCTGCTTGAAGACAGCCAGGGTTTGTTGGTAACCCCCTGATGTATGCGGGGAGGCTTTAACAATCTTGGGCCCCTGACACTTATTGTGTTGTCCCTCAACATGCTAGTGGCACCCCTGCTCTTCATTGGGGGGATGATACATCGCCTGCCATGTAGACTAGAAATATTCAAGGAAACTGGGTTGCTCCCTCTTTTGAGTGCCTGATTAACCAGTCTCTGATGCATATGTGGGTTGCCAACAGCCTAGTTGATCAGGAAATCAACTGGAAGGCCTGGGCCACAGGCTGAGAATAGGAAGAAACTCAACATGGTCATAGATAAATCATATGTAACCTAAGAAAGGAATACAGTAAGAAATTTTAAATGCTGCACAGAATAATACAGCGGACCACCAGCAGCAACAGCCTTGTTGACCAAGCAAGCATCAGGAAACCCTGGCCTATGGCTATTGCTGGGCTCTGGGAGTGGAAAAACTCAGAACTCATCATAGGTATTGAGCAAAGACATGACAATGTCAGTGGGATTACTTGTAATTAACTTGAAATGTAATGTAAAAAGGGGAATAAATAATGAGAATATAAATAGGTGGTAACACAATAAGATAACACAACAAGATAAAATAAGACTTCAGATTTTTAACCCAGGAGGGTTAGCCACCCAGGATAACCCACGAAAGGCTGTGCGTCATTGAGGGACTGTGTCTTATTTCAATCTCATTCCCCAGGATGCCACCCACACCAGTCACCTAACACCCAATTATCTGCTTACTGCTAGGTGAACAGTGACAGCAGATGTAAGGTAACATACCCAATGTTTCCACCCGTGCCGAGGATTGATCTCAGACACTCAGAGTGCGAGACGAGAGCTTTGTCAAAGACCCCAGTGGAAATACGTCCCTTTGGCTTTTTTGTGTTATCCTGGAGGGTAATTTACACGTGTTAAACTACGTATGATAATTTTACTTATGTGTACCTGTACCTAAAATAAAATTTCCTAACTACAGCTGAGGAATAAAAATGCTGAAAATATCTAAGACAAGACTTATAGTAATGAATTAGTTAGATATTAGAAGCAGCAGCATTATTTTAGCTGACAATCAGATTTAAAGATCAGTGAAAGAAATAATCAAGGACCCCAATGGAAGTAAGTCACTTTGACCTTTATTGGTTATCATAGGTAATTTACACATTAAACTATGCAAAACAACCACTATGAAAAAATGGTGAGTTTCCAAGCACTTTTGAGAGTTCTCATATTATCAAGGAACTGTTCACTGATAATGTGAGAAATCACGAAGGCGCCTGGAAATTCACTATTTTTTCACAGTGGTTATTTTGCATATTGTGATATCACGTGTTTACTGTGATCTTATTGCATGTTTAACTAAGTATGATAATTGTACTTACATATACAACAAATCTCCAATAAAGTCTCAAAGACCGTGGGAATACTATCCAAGATACGGTACTATGTTCCACAACCAGCTCTCCTTACCCTATATCACTCACTCATTTACCCCTACCTCACCTATAGAATCTGCGCATGGGGCTCTACATCAATAGCTCATCTCAGACCACTAATAACACAACAAAAGGCAGCAGTTAGAATGATAACAAATTCTCACTCCAGGCAACATACTCCACCAATATTCAAAAACCTAAACTTACTCACCATACAAGACATCCATACTTTTTACTGTGCCTATTACATACATAGAACACTCTATGCAAATATTAACTCACCACTCAAACTTCTCCTTACTAATTTTAACAGGACACATGACCATAACGCTAGACACAGATCACTCCTCGATGTTCCCCCAGTCCACCTAACACTATGTAAAAACTCAATGCACATAAAAGGCACGAAAATTTGGAATTCATTACCTGTCATTGCCAAAGAAACCCTACCTGTACCCCAATTCAAAACGATGCTAAAAAACCACCTTCTCACCCAAAGCTAATTGCTCCATATCAACCATTCCCAGCAAAGTAGAATAATCACTTAACGTAAAACCTGACTAATCAATTCAATGTAATGTATGAATGAACGAATGAATGAATGTAAAACCTGTTATGAATAATACATACAGTGGTACCTCGACTTACGATGGTCCCCAAACTCACCCTTTTATGCAAGTTTATTTTTTTAAATGCTTTTGTAAGTGTAATTTTGGGGGTCTAAAAGGACTAGTCTATTTTACATCATTCCTTATGGGGATAAATTCGTTTGGTAATGGCACTTGAACAGCATTCTGAAATGAAAAAATATTGTAAGTCGAGGTACCACTGTACTTAGCTAATTATTCCCACAACACTTACATTATAATGACCACGTAAACTAACTGCAATGCAATTAATTGTTTTAAATTGTTATCTCACTCAATTAGTTGCATTGCTGCAATAAATTGCTACAATTAATTGATATGTTCAACTTATATTCAAACTTTATAACTTAGATATGCAACTTTACTTATTTTATAAATTATCAACCATAACTTTTTATTATTTTATTATTATTATTGGTTTAATTTGTTTAATCTGATTTAATTCATTTTATAATGAAGACAAAAGTACAAAACTATGTTTAAATTTCATAGCTTAAATACTCACCTTTACTCATTGTATACTATCTACAAAAATTCTTACAATTTAGTTTTAAGTTAATTTTAAGTCTGCCCAAAATGCCCTGCATACTAGGGGCTTTTGGCATGTACACCTCATGTAATCTCAATAACCAAATGTAATTCTTTGTATCATGTCCAAATAAAAATATTATTATTATATTATTATTATTAATATTATTATATACAAAAAAGCCTCTCAAGTTCTCTCACCAATTATTGCTACACTCTTTAACAAATCCATTGAATCCTCTACCTTCCCATCAATACTCAAAATAGCGAGGGTCACCCCAATACATAAAGGAGGAGCTCAAACAGACCTTAATAACTACAGGCCGATATCTAACTTACCCCTTCTCTCCAAAATCTTTGAAAAATTAATTCATAGACAAATATATTCCTACCTCACCTCCAACAGCGTACTCAACCACTGTCAATTTGGAATCAGGCCTAATAAAAATACAAATGATGCCATTATACACTGTTAGAAATAATTTACACCGCCCTTGAAAAAAAAGAAATCCCAGTGGGAATCTTCATTGATTTACGTAAAGCTTTTGCTACAGTTGACCATGATCTGTTACACCTAAAATTATCACACTATGATATAAGAGGACACTCCCTCAACTACCTAAAATCATACCTAAGCAACAGAAACCAATATGTGTACACAAATGGAGCTAGCTCCACCGCGCAAACTATTACCGTAGGTGTCCCACAGGGAAGTGTTCTTGGCCCACTTCTCTTTCTCATTTACATTAACGACCTACCAAATGCATCTCAACTACTCAAACCCATACTTTTTGCAGATGACACTACATACGTTATCTCTCACCCAAGCCCAGACACACTAGCCAACACTGCAAATACTGAATTGCAGAAAATATCTACCTGGATGATGACCAACAAACTTACTCTCAATATTGATAAAACCTATTTTATCCAGTTTGGGAACAGAGCTACAAACGCACCACTTAACATAATGATAAACGGGTCCCCTATCGCAAAACTCACAGAGGGAAAATTCTTAGGAATCCATCTTGACAGTGGCCTCAAATTTTAGACACATATACAACAAATTTCCAAGAAAGTCTCAAAGACCGTGGGAATACTATCCAAGATACGGTACTATGTTCCACAACCAGCTCTCCTTACCCTATATCACTCATTTACCCATACCTCACCTATGGAATCTGCGCATGGGGCTCTACATCAATAACTCATCTCAGACCACTAATAACACAAAAAAAGGCAGCAGTTAGAATGATAACAAATTCACACTCCAGACAACATACTCCACCAATATTCAAAAACCTAAACTTACTCACCATACAAGACATCCATACTTTTTACTGTGCCTATTACATACATAGAACACTATGCAAATATTAACCCACCACTCAAACTTCTCCTTACCAATTTTAACAGGACACATGACCATAACACTAGACACAGATCACTCCTCGATGTTCCCCGTGTCCTTCTAACACTATGTAAAAACTCAATGTATATAAAAGGCACGAAAATTTGGAATTCATTACCTGTCATTGCCAAAGAAACCCTACCTGTACCCCAATTCAAAACGATGCTAAAAAATCACCTTCTCACCCAAAGCTAAATGCTCAATATCAAACATTCTCAACAAAGTAGAATAATCACTTAATGTAAAACCTGACTAATCACTTAAATGTAAAAACCTGTTATGAATATTACATACTAAGCTAACTATTACCATAACATTTACATTATAATGACCACGTAAACTAACTGCAATGCAACTAATTGTTTTAAATTGTTATCTCACTCAATTAGTTGCATTGCTACAATTAATTGATATGTTCAACTTATATTCAAACTTTATAACTTAGATACGCAATTATACTTATTTTATAAATTGTCAACCATAACTTTTACCATGTAGTCTAGAATTAAGTAGACCTAAGAATGCCCGCAATGCACAGCATATTAGGGGCTTTTGGCATGTACATCTCATTAAGAAATATATCTTGTCTACCATGTATCATTGTACCATGTCACAATAAAGTATTATTATTATTATTATTATTATTATTATTATAAACTTACTAAGTAGTCTTAAGTGTAAAGTTTGTATTTAAAATCAACTTAGATGATTATAAATGATACTGGGTGAGAAATAACTGCCTAGCATAGGCCAGTAGGCCTAGTATACTATGTATTCTATAGGTTTCTTAATTGTATATTTTCTACAGGAAGAAGTTGGAAACAGAGAATGTGAATAATCAAGTTTATTCGGGTATAGGTACACATATGTATA
The DNA here is from genome assembly GCA_009830355.1 of Cherax destructor. Classification (NCBI taxonomy): domain Eukaryota; kingdom Metazoa; phylum Arthropoda; class Malacostraca; order Decapoda; family Parastacidae; genus Cherax; species Cherax destructor. The sequence goes on along the minus strand of WNWK01027633.1, from coordinate 20,846 downwards.
ATTATCATACATAGTGTATTATCATACATGGTGTATTATACACCGTATCATACACGGCGTATTATCATACACGGGGTATTATCATACATGGGGTATTATCATACAGCATTACACCGTGTATTATCATACACTGTATTATTGCTAGAGCTCTCAGCTCAACACACTGAGGTCCGGGATTCAAATCTCCTCCGGTAGGGCTGGAAAATATTAGGGACGTGTTTCCACAAGACACCTGATGTCTATGTTCACCTAGCAGTAAAATGGGTACCTGGGTGTTAGTGGACTGGTGTGGGTTGCATCCTGGGACAAAACTGACCTAATTTGCGGGAAATGCTCAGCATAACAAGCGGCTTTCTATATAGTAGTATGTCATTGGTGTCAGCTATGGTCTGTATAAGTTGTATCATGTACTGGTAGTAAATAAAGATATTATTATTATTATGTATTATCATACACTGTGTATTATAGTGTATCATACGTAGAGAAACATATAGAGTATCATTATCATTATATTTAAGGATAAGCCCTAAACCCATATTGGCCATATACAGACAGAAAAATAACTATACATTAGACAAGTGAAGAACCACAATGGAAATAAGTCATTTTGACCTTTTTTTTTTGAGTTATTCTGGCGTTATTTTCCACATACATTACTATGCATGATAATTTATATAAGTGTATATATGTGTACTTTTAAATTAATATATTTATTGACTTAGTTATTAAATACGAGTGAAAATAAATTTTGATGCCGTTAGTGAGGTCATTTACCTCGAAATTTACACAAGATTAACATTTTGGTGGATTATTTTGATATGGAGGCCTCGGGGGGCCAAAATTATGTTAAAATATTGGTAAATAGAGATGATAAGTATAAGATGTAGAGGAAATTATTGAAATAAAGTGATGGTGGGGTAATTATAATTATCGTGATGTATTGTGATTATGAGGGAATTAATGTGATGGAGGTCCCCCCCTGAGGTGAGGTCCCCTGACACGGTCAGCATGATGGTCAGCATGACACAGGACTCACCAGGGTCAGCAGGGTGAGGTAATAATGCTGGCAGGGTCAGCCATGTCTGGCAGGGGAAGCAACACTGACTTACTATGGCGTCGTTCCTCCCTCTAGTCAACCAAGTCTCTCTTTTTTCACCTCTATCTCTCTTCTACCCCTACCTCTACCTCTACCTCCCTCATATACCTCTCAACACACCCATATATAACATAGTGACACTCTTACTCACCCCCAATGGAGGATATGTTGATTAATATTGCCAGGAGAGTGGGCTTTCCTGCAACCCTCATTCTTCACTCTTATATCACATTTAAAACTCTATTTCACCCATATATATATTAACTAACTTTCAAAATTCACATCCACAATAGTGCTCACACACAAATGGTCATGATTGTTATAAAAAATAAGGCATTATTGATAATGCACTGAGTCTGGCAACATAGCCATCAAAGAAAACTTCCAGAATTTCATTTAGAAAAAAGGGAATACTTTGCAAAATTATATAGTAAACTCTTCAGCTGGTTTAAAAGTAAATTTATTGAGGCACAGGTACATATATTCAAAATTCAAATTCAAATTCAAATTCTTTATTTCTGGTAATATACAAGGTGGGGTGTACTTATAATTATGCATTTTATGAAGTAGATATTACAAGATGGCCAATAATATGCCTAGGTATGCCTAGGCTTTTCAGGCAGTCTTATGATAGGTCTTACTCTATAGTGACACAATGATTATACAGATAGTAAGGTTAGATAATTGTAGTGATTAACTAGGTTTACAAAATTGAGGTACTGGAATTTAAACATTTAAGAAATTAACAATTAGTTTATATATTAATGGTAAAGGTGATGTATTGGCATATTACAGTTTCTATATTGGAGTAGGTACAGTTATCATGTAGATGAATGGTTCAGAGAACCGACAAGTTGTTAAATTAGACACATATGCAACACTTCGGTATCTTTATTGAGGAAACGTTTCGCCACACAGTGGCTTCATCAGTCCAATACAAAGAATAAAGTAGTAATAAGAGGAGGAGTTTGAGGTAATCAGTCCCTCGGCCTGGAGTCGATGTGTTCAGTCCATCAATCTTAAAGTAAATACAGCATAAGGGAAATATAAGTTGCTTATATACTGTAGACAGGTGAGATGAAGCAGGAGGAGGCGGGGTCATAGTGGTATCATCCACTAGTCGAAGTAGGTCCTTGTCCAAAGGTTTGGACAAATGTTGAAGAATCCGTTTGTATCAAGATCCTGCTTCATCTCACCTGTCTACAGTATATAAGCAACTTCTATTTGCCTTATGCTGTATTTACTTTAAGATTGATGGACTGAACACATCGACTCCAGGCCGAGGGACTGATTACCTCAAACTCCTCCTCTTATTACTACTTTATTCTTTGTATTGGACTGATGAAGCCACTGTTTGGCGAAACGTTTCCTCAATAAAGATACCCAAGTGTTGCATATGTGTCTAATTTAACAGTTATCATACGTAGTGTAAATTTTCCCTCACGATAACCCAAAAAAAATCAAGACCCAGTGACTTATTTCCATTGTTACTTAATTTATTTAGGTACAATTACATATAAGTACAATAAGTACAGTGAAGAGGCGGGGCCAGGAGCTGAGTCTCGATCCCTGCAACCACAATCAGGTGAGTACAAGTTTGAGCTGATTAAAACTGTCTTACATAATAATACATTTGTAAATTGCTAACCAGGATAGCCCAAAAAGTCACATAGAATGACTAGGTTCCAAAAGGTACAATTTTACACAATTTTGGATTATTACAGTTGTTATATATAGTAACACATGTAAATTAATTAGGATAATACAAAAAAGTCAATAAGGTCTTGAAATCATTCACTTATTGCTGTTTTTATGCACCCTATACTAATAGTGTGTGGTGGTCCATAGATTACAGAGGTACATAATGGGTCCAGGGACTGTACCTCAATATTACAGAGGCAAATAATGAGTCCAGGGACTGTACCTCAACATTACAGAGGAACATAATGGGTCCAGGGACTGTATCTCAACATTACAGAGGCACAAAATGGGTCCAACGACTGTACCTCAACATTACAGAGGCACATAATGGGCCTCAAAATTTTGATAGCTAACCAAATCATTAGTAAAATTAACTGGTCAGTTTGGGGAAGACTGATATTACTAACCCAGGATAAGTGAACACAAAGCCAGGCAGTGTGGCTTACTTCCATTATAATTTTTGCATTCTACAATATATTCCATCCACTGAAAAAAAAATAAGATCAAAGGTATATAAAATTACACAAACGTAACCAGGATTTCAAAATCATAGATTCTGAAAAAAAAATCACAATGGCCACTGAGACTGATCCATTGTAATATTGATAAATATTAAAGATTCTTTATATCAGCATGATACAATGTTTGTAGAGATGGATATGTAACTTTATTCAGGTATACATAAATACAGCTACATAAATTATCATACATATGTGTAAATTACCTTCCAGGATAACCCCAGAAAGTCATTTAGGTGTGTATGGAAAAAGCCCCTTAATATGCAAATTATTTCGGGATGATGATTAAGACACATGTACAATATCTGGGTGTCTTAATTGTGTGATAAACCATACCACGGGTGGGGTTCGAACCCGCGGTCAGAAAGTCAAGTTTTATTGTGTGATGTTTCGCTCCTGCAGAGCTTTGTTAGTTTAATACACACAGATGAACGAAGTATTTTATAATGGAGACGTGGAAGAAGTAAAGTGATGCCTTTAATGTCTTTATATATAAGCAAATAATAATTATTATCATTGTAGTCTTAAGTTAGGCTTCAGTGCTGGAAATGATACAGTAGTTAATGAGGTTAACACATGTGGGTGGGGCCCACTAGTGGAAGTAGTCAGCTTTGTAGGAATAAATCTTCCTGATGAACCATGAATGGAATACTTGACGATGTCCTCATTGTACTACTGAAGGACCTCAATGGAAATAGTAAGTCACTTTGTCTGACTTTTTTGGGTTATCCTGGAGGGTTCTCTACACATATGCTGCTATGTATGATAATCTATGTAACTGTATTTGTGTTAACCTGAATAAACATAGTGAAGTCTCCCAGCTCAGGCTGACACATTTCAACACTATGTATGACCCACCATCCAACGTGATACAATATGACGGAAACAGCTCTTACCTGGAGTATACCTGAAGAGGGTTCCGGGGTCAGCGCCCCCTCGGCTCGGTCTGTGACCAGGCCTCAAGGTGGATCAGGGTCTGATCAACCAGGCTGTTACTGTTGTTCCCACTATGTAATTATCGTATAATATAGGATAGCAGCACACTCCTGATGTATCCAGTTTTGCTCAAAACATATTTGGTGATTTAGAACGAACAAAAAGTGCATGACCACAAGCCCGGCATTTTGAGTCTGAGGCTTGGATGTTTAGCACTGAAACTGTCTTCTAGTTGGGCCCAGAACCGTCTTCTAGCTGAGTAGAGAACTGTCTTCTAGCTGGGCCCAGAACTGTCTTCTAGCTGGGTCAACAACTGTCTTCTAGCTGGGCCAACAACTGTCTTCTAGCTGGGCCCAGAACTGTCTTCTTGCTGAGCCAACAACTGTCTTCTAGCAGGGCCTCAACTGTCTTCTAGCTGGGCCAACAACTGTCTTCTAGCTGGGCCCACACATGTCTTCTAGCTGGGCCCACAACTGTCTTCTAGCTGGGCCCACAACTGCCTTCTAGCTGGGCCAACAACTGTCTTCTAGCTGGGCCAACAACTGTCTTCTAGCTGGGCCAACAACTGTCTTCTAACTGGGCCAACAACTATCTTCTAGCTGGGCCAACAACTGTCTGCTAGCTGGGCCCACAACTGTCTTCTAGCTGGTCCTACAACTGTCTTCTAGCTGGGCCCACACTGTCTTCTAGCTGGGCCAACAACTGTCTTCTAGCTGGGCCAACAACTGTCTTCTAGCTGGGCCAACAACTGTCTTCTAGCTGGGCCAACAACTGTCTTCTAGCTGGTCCTACAACTGTCTTCTAGCTGGGCCCAGAACTGTCTTCTAGCTGGGCCAACAACTGTCTTCTAGCTGGGCCCAGAACTGTCTTCTTGCTGGGCCAACAACTATCTTCTAGCAGGGCCTACAACTGTCTTCTGCTGGGCCAACAACTGTCTTCTAGCTGGGCCCACATGTCTTCTAGCTGGGCCACAACTGTCTTCTAGCTGGGCCCACAACTGCCTTCTAGCTGGGCCAACAACTGTCTTCTAGCTGGGCCAACAACTGTCTTCTAGCTGGGCCAACAACTGTCTTCTAGCTGGGCCAACAACTATCTTCTAGCTGGGCCAACAACTGTCTGCTAGCTGGGCCCACAACTGTCTTCTAGCTGGTCCTACAACTGTCTTCTAGCTGGGCCCACACATGTCTTCTAGCTGGGCCAACAACTGTCTTCTAGCTGGGCCAACAACTGTCTTCTAGCTGGGCCCACATGTCTTCTAGCTGGGCCACACATGTCTTCTAGCTGGGCCTACAACTGTCTTCTAGCTGGACCAACAACTGTCTTCTAGCTGGGCCCACACATGTCTTCTAGCTGGGCCCACACATGTCTTCTAGCTAGGCCCACACATGTCTTCTAGCTGGGCCCACACATGTCTTCTAGCTGGGCCTACAACTGTCTTCTAGCTGGGCCTACAACTGTCTTCTAGCTGGGCCAACAACTGTCTTCTAGCTGGGCCCACCTGTCTTTAAACTGGACACATGTCTTCTAGCTGGGCCCACACATGTCTTCTAGCTGGGCCAACTGTCTTCTAGCTGGGCCAACAACTGTCTTCTAGCTGGGCCCACACATGTCCCTTAGCTGGGCCCATGTCTTCTAGCTGGGCCCACACATGTCTTCTAGCGGCCCCACATGTTTCTAGCTGGCCTACAACTGTCTTCTAGCTGGGCCTACAACTGTCTTCTAGCTGGGCCCACACATGTCTTCTAGCTGGGCCTACAACTGTCTTCTAGCTGGGCCCACATGTCTTCAGCTGGGCCCACTGTCTTCAGCTGGGCCTCAACTGTCTTCTAGCTGGGCCCACAATTTCTAGCTGGGCCAACAACTGTCTTCTAGCTGGGCCAACAACTGTCTTCTAGCTGGGCCAACAACTGTCTTCTAGCTGGGCCACAACTGTCTTCTAGCTGGGCCAACAACTGTCTTCTAGCTGGGCCCACATGTCTTCTAGCTGGGCCAACAACTGTCTTCTGCTAGGCCCACAACTGTCTTCTAGCTGGGCCCACAATGTCTTCTAGCTGGGCCAACAACTGTCTTCTAGCTGGGCAACAACTGTCTTCTAGCTGGGCCAACAACTGTCTTCTAGCTGGGCCCACAACTGTCTTCTAGCTGGGCCAACGACTGTTTCTAGCTGGTCCAACAACTGTCTTCTAGCTGGGAACATGTCTTCTAGCTGGGCCAACAACTGTCTTTCCAGCTGGGCCCCCAACTGTCTTCTAGCTGGGCCAACAACTGTCTTCTAGCTGGGCCAACAACTGTCTTCTAGCTGGTCCAACAACTGTCTTCTACTGGGCCCACACATGTCTTCTGGGTGGGCCACTGTTTTTCTAGCTGGGCCTACAACTGTCTTCTAGCTGGGCCCACACTGTTTTTCTAGCTGCCTCGTTCGATCCCGGCAAGGGTGAAGACATTGGGCGTGTTTCCTTACACCAGTTGTCCATTTCACCAAAAGAGGTCCGGGGGGTTTATCCCACCCTGCTGCCCTTTTACCTAGCAGTATGTAGGTACCGGGTGTTAGTAGACTGGTGGATGGCATCCGGGGGGGCAATGTTGAAGGGCCACAATGGAAATAAGACAGACACCCTTTATTATGTTGCTTTTTGGGTTATCCGGGGCAATCCTCCAGCTGTCTTCAAACCCCTGGTTGTCTTCAAACCCCGGTTGTCTTTAAGCCCTGGGTTTTCTTCAAGCCCTGGTTGTCTTTAAACCCCTGGTTGTCTTTAAGCCCCTGGTTTCTTCAAGCCCGGGGTTGTTTTCAAGACCCTGGCTGTCTTCCAGCTCCTGGTTGTCTTCGCCCTGGTTTGTCTTCAACTCCTGGTTTTTCAAGACCCGGTTTTTTAAGACCCCTGGTTTTTTTTAAGACCTGGTTGTCTTCAAGCCCCGGTTGTTTCAACCCCCCTGGTTGTTTTAAAACCCCCTGGTTGTCTTCGTCCCTGGCTGTCTTCAACCCCCTGGTTGTCTTCAAGACCGCTGGTTGTTTCAAGACCTCTGGTTGTCTTAAACCCCGCTGGTTGTCTTAAACCCCCTTGGTTGTCTTCAAGCCCCTGGTTGTTTCAAGACCCCTGGTTGTCTTCAAGCTCCTGGTTGTCTTCAAGACCTCGGTTGTTTCAAGACCGCTGGTTGTCTTCAAGCCCCTGGTTGTCTTCAAGCCCCTTTGGCTTCAACCCCCTGGTTGTTTCGCTCCTGGTTGTCTTCAAGCCCTGGTTGTCTTCGCCCGGTTTTGTCTTCAAGACCCCTGGTTGCTTTAAGCCCTTGGTTTCTTAAAAACCGCTGGTTGTCTTCAAGCCCTTGGTTGTCTTAAAACCCCCCCTGGCTGTCTTCAACCCCCCTGGTTGTCTTCAAGACCTCTGGTTGTCTTCAAGCCTCTGGTTGTCTTCAAGCCCCCTGGCTGTCTTCAAGACCCTGGTTGTCTTCAAGCCTTGGTTGTCTTCAAGACCCGGGTTGTCTTAAACCCTGGCTGTCTTAACCCCCCTGGTTGTCTTCAAGACCTCTGGTTGTTTCAAGACCCGGTTGTCTTCAAACCCCCGGCTGTCTTCTAGCCCCTGGTTGTCTTCAAGACCTCGGTTGTCTTCAAGACCTCTGGTTGTCTTAAAAACCCCTGGCTGTCTTCAAGACCCCTGGTTGTCTTCAAGCCCGGTTGTCTTAAAACCCTGGTTGTTTCAAGCCCTTGGTTGTCTTCAAGACCCCCTGGCTGTCTTCAAGAACCCTGGCTGTCTTTAAACCCTGGTTGTCTTCAACCCCCGGTTTTTGTCTTCAAGCCCTTTGTTGCTTCAAGACCCCTGGCTGCCCAAAGCCCTGGTTGTTTCAAAACCCCCTAGCGTCTTCAAGACCCCTGGTTGTCTTAAAAACCCTGGTTGTCTTCAAGACCCCACTGGCTGTCCAACCCCCGCTGCTTAAACCCCCTTTTTGTCTTCAAGCCCCCCTTCAAACCCGGTTGTTTCAAGCCCCTGGTTTTTTAAAAACCCCCCTTAAACCCCCCTGTTTTTAAAAGCCCTGGTTGTCTTCAAACCCTGGTTGTCTTCAAACCCCGGTTGTCTTAAAAACCCCCTGGCTGTTTTAAGACCCGGTTTTTGTTTTAAAACCCCCTGGTTGTCTTCCCCCCAGGTTCTTCAAGACCGCTGACTGCTTCAAGACCCCGGTTGTCTTAAAGACCCCAAAAGGTGGTCTTAAAGGGGCTGGACAACCGGGTCAGTCCGCCAAAAGCCGGCTGGGGGCCTACGTTGGTTTACGGCCCGGGTTTCCCTGGTTTATCATCCCGGTCCACCAAAGGCCGGTATACCCGGGGGGGGTAGGAAAAGGTAAAAGAAAAAAGAGGAGGAGAAGAATATTTAAAAGTAAAAAAGGAAGAAAGAGTAAAAAGAGGAGAGAGGAGGTGAAAGAGGAGGAAAAAAGTGAAAGAGAGGAGGAAGAAAAAAGGGGGGGAAAGAGGAGGAGAAAGAGGGGGGTAGAAAGGAGGGGGGGGAAAAAAAGGAGGTAGAAAAAGAAAAAGGGGAAAGAGGGGGGTAGAAAAGAGGAGGTAGAAAAAGGAGGAAAAGAGAGGAGGTGAAAGAGGGGGGAAGAAAAGAGGAGGGGTAGAAAAAGAGGGGAAGAGGGGGGGAGAAAAGGGGAGGGGAAAGAGGGGGGAGAAAGAAAAGAGGAAAAAAAAGAGGGAGGGAAAAGGGAGAGGGGTGAAAGAGAGGAAGAAAAAGGAGGAAGAAAGAGAGGGGGAAAAAGGAGGAGGAGAAAGGGGAGGTGAAAAAGGGGGGGGAAAAAAGGGGAGGAGGAAGGGAAAAAAAGAGGGGAGGGAGGAGAAAGAAATTTTAAAAAAAGAGGGAGAAAAAAAGGGGGAAGAAAAAAAGGAGGTAGAAAGAGGGGAAGAAAGAGAGGGGGTGAAAGAGAGGAGGAAAAAAGGGAGGTAGAAAGAGAGGGGAAAGAGGAAAAAAAGAGGAGGTAGAAAAAAGGGGGGAAAAAAAGGAGGTAGAAAGAAGGAGGAAGAAAGAGGGGGGTAGAAAGAGAGGAGGAAGAAAGAGGGGGGTGAAAGAGGAGGAAGAAAGAAAAGGAGAAAAAGAAAGGAAAAGAGGAAAAGGAGGGAAAAGGGGGGAAAAAGAGGAGGTAGAAAAGAGGAAAAAAAAAGGAGGGAAAAAAGGAGGAAAAAAGAGGAGGAGAAAAAAAGAGGTAAAAAGAAGGAAGAAAGAGAGGGGAAAAAAAAAGAGGGGGAGAAAAGGGGAAAAAAAGAAGTAAAAAAGGAGGTAGAAAGAGGAGGTGAAAGAGGAGGAAAAAAAAGGGGTAGAAAGAGGAGGTGAAAGAGAGGGGAAGAAAGAGAGGGGGGTAGAAAAAGGGAGGAAGAAAGAGAGGAGGTAGAAAGAAGAGGTAGAAAAGAGGAGGAAAAGAGGGGGTAAAAAGAGGGTAGAAAGAGGGGGGTAAAGAGAGGAGGAAAAGGAGGAGGAGAGGGGAGAAAGAGGGAGGTAGAAAGAGAGGAGGTAGAAAAGGAGGAGAAAGATAGGAGGAAGAAAGAGAGGAGGTAGAAATGAAGAGGTAAAAAAGAGGAGGAAAAAAGAGGGAGGAAAAAGAGGAGTAGAAAAAAGGAGGGAGAAAAAGGGAGGAAGAAAAGAGGAGGTAGAAAAAGAGGAGAAAGAAAAAAGGAGGTAGAAAAAGAGGAGGAAAAGAAAGAAAGAAAGAAAGGGTAGAAAGGGAGGTAAAAAAGGGGAGAAAAAGGAGAAGAGAGGAGGTAAAAAGAGGAGGTAGAAAAAAGGGGGGAAAGGAAAAAAAGGAGGTAAAAAGAGGAGGTAGAAAGAGGGGAGGAGAAAGGAGGAAAAAAAAGGGAGGTAGAAAGAGAGGGGGAAAAGGGGGGGTAGAAAGAGGGGGAAAAAAGGAGGTAAAAGAGGAGGAAGAAAAAGGGGGAGAAAGAAAAAAAGGTGAAAGAGGAGGTAGAAAGAGGGAGGAAAAAGAGGAGGAGAAAAAAGGGTAGAAAGAAGGAGGAAGAAAGAGGAGGAAAAAGGGGGGACGAGAAAGAGAGAAAAAAAGGGGAAGAAAGAGAGGAGGTAGAAAGAGAGGAGGAAGAAAGAGGGAGGTAGAAAAGAGGAGGAAAAAAGGTAAAAAGAAAAAAAAAGAGGGAGGAAGAAAAGGGGGAAAAAAGAAAGAAAAAGGGAGGAGGTGAGGAGGAAAAAAGGGGGGGTAGAAAGAGAGGAGGTGAAAGAAGGAGGAAAAAAGAGAGGAAAAAAAGGGGGAGGTAGAAAGAAAGGAGGAAAAAGGGGGGGTGAAAGAGAGGAAAAGAAAGAGGGGGGTAAAAGGGGGAGGAAGAAGGAGGGGGGTAAAAGAAGAGGTAGAAAGAAAAGGAAGAAAAGAGGAGGAAAAGAGGGTAGAAAGAGGAGGAGAAAGAGAGGAGGTAGAAAGAGAGGAGGTAGAAAGAAAGGTAGGGGGGGAAGAAAAGGGGGTAGAAAGAGGGGAGGTAAAAAGAGAGGGGGAAAGAGAGGGGGTAGAAAGAGAGGGGAAAAAAGAGGGAGGTAGAAAAAAAAGAAGAAGGGGAGGAAGAAAGGAGGAGGAGAAAAAAAAGGGGAAAAAAAGGGAGGGAAAGAGAGGGGAAGAAAGAGGGAGGTAAAAAGGGGAGGTAAAAAGAGGAAGAAAGAGGGAGGAAAAAGAGAGGAGGTAGAAAGAGAGGAAAAAAGGGGGGAAAAAGAAGAGGTAAAAAGAGAGGGGGAAGAAAGGGATAGAAAGAGAGGGGTAGAAAGAGAGGGTAAAAGAGGGAGGAAGAAAGAGAGGAGGTAGAAAGAGGAGGAAAAAAGAGGGGAAAAAAGAGAGGAGGAAAAAAGAGAGGAAAGGTAGAAAGAGAGGAGGGAAAGGGGAGGAGGAAAAGAGGGAAGAAAAGAGGAGGTAAAAGAGAGGAGGAAAAGAGAAAAAAAGAGGAGGTAGAAAGAGGAGAAAAAAAAGAGAGGATAGAAAGAGGAGGTAAGAAAGAGGAAAAAAGAAAAGAGGAGGTAGGAGGGGTAGAAAGAGAGGAGGTATAAAGAGGGAGGAAGAAAGAGAGGAGGTAGAAAGAGAGGGAAAAGAGGGGGAGGAAAAAAGAGAGGGGTGAAAGAGAGGAGGTAGAAAGGGGGAGGTGAAAGAGAGGAGGAAGAAAGGAGGTAAAAAGAAAGGGGGTGAAAAGAGGAGGAAGAAAGAGAGGAGGAGGAAAAGGGGGGCGTAAAAGAGGAGGTAGAAAGAGAGGAGGAAGAAGAGAGGAGGTAGAAAGAGGGGGGAGGAAAAAAGAAGGAGGTAGAAAGAGGAGGAAAAAGAGGTAGAAAGAAAGAGGTAAAGGGGAGGAAGAAAAAGAGGGAGGTAAAAAAGGGGGGAGGTAGAAAGAGGGGAGGTAGAGAGGAGGAAGAAAGAGAGGGGGGAAGAAAGAGAGAGGTGAAAGAGGAGGTAGAAAGAGGAGGAAGAAAGAGGGGAGGTAGAAAGAGAGGAGGTAGAAAAGAGGGAGGTAGAAAGAGGATTAGAAAGAGAGGGGGTAGAAAGAGGGAGGTAGAAAGAGGAGGAAGAAAGAGGAGGTAGAAAAGAGGAGGTAGAAAGAGAGGGGGAAAAAGAAAGAGGGAGGTAGAAAGAAGGGGGGTAGAAAGAAGTGAAAAGAGGAGGTAGAAAGAGGATAGAAAGAGGGGTGAAAAGAGGAGGTAGAAAGAGAGGAGGTAGAAAGAGGAGGTAGAAAGAAGGAGGAAGAAAGAGAGGAGGTAGAAAAGAGAAGATAGAAAGGAGGAGGTAGAAAGAGGGAGGTAGAGAGGAGGTAGAAAGAGGAGGTAGAGGGGGTAGAAAGAGGAGGTAAAAAAGAGGAGGTAAAAGAGAGGAGGAAAAAGAAAGAGGGAGGTAAAAAAGGAAAGAGGTAGAAAGAGGAAAAGAATGGGGAGGAGGTAAAAAGAGAGGAGGTAGAAAGAGGAGGAAGAGAGGAGGTAGAAAAGAGGGAGGTAGAAAGAGGAGGTGAAAGAGGAGGAAGAGAGGAGGTAGAAAGAGGAGGTAGAAAGAGGAGGTAGAAAGAGAGGTGAAAGAGAGGAGGTAAAAATGAGGAGGTAGAAAGGAGGAGGAAGAAAAGGGGGTAGAAAGAGAGAGGTAGAAAGAGGGAGGTGAAAGAGGTAAGAAGGAGAGAGTGAAAGAGAGGAGGTAGAAGAGGGAGGGAGGAGGAAGAAGAGGGAGGTAGAAAGAGAGGGGAGGTGAAAGGAGGAGGTAGAAAGGAGGTGAAAAAGAGAGGAAGTAGAAAGAGAGGAGGTAGAAAGAGAGGTGGTAGAAAGAGAGAGGAAGAAAGAGAGGAGGTAGAAAGAGAAGAGGTGAAAAGAGGAGGTAGAAAGAGGAGGTGAAAAGAGGAGGTAGAAAAGAGGAGGTAGAAAGAGGAGGTGAAAGAGAGGAGGAAGAGAGGAGAAGTAGAAAGAAGAGGTAGAAAGAGGGGGAAGAAAGAGAGGAGGTAGAAAGAGGAGGTAGAAAGAGGGAGTAGAAAGAGGAGGAGAGAGAGGAGGATAGAAAGAGAGGAGGTAGAAAGAGGGAGGTAGAAAGAGGAGGAAGAAAAGAGAGGAGGTGAAAGAGAGGAGGTAGAAAGAGAGGAGGTAGAAAATGAGGGAGGATAGAAAGAGGAGGAAAGAGAGGGAGGAAGAAAGAGAGGAGGTAGAAAGGGAAGAGGTAGAAAGAGGGAGGAACAAAGAGGGAGGTAGAAAGAAAGAGGTAGAAAAAATAAAAGAAGGAAGTGGAGATAGAAGTTCCTCTCTCCATATACGGGCTATTTGTGTCCTGTGCCAGTCACGGTATTGTGCCCTTTTCATTCTTCATATAAGTATGTTATTAGGCTTTATTCTAGTCCTGTACCGTTATATAATAGGAGGTATTTGAGGCCTGGCCACATACTGAGGTACTGCAGAATCCTCCCACAAGAATCAGGTACTTGCTCGTAAGTAAATATGTTTATTTCAGGTACAGTTCAGTTTGATATCTTTATTATGCACCGCATACCCATCCTGTGGGCGGTAGTCACCCCATACCCATCCTGTGGGCAGTAGTCACCCCATACCCATCCTGTGGGCGGTAGTCACCCATACCCATCCTGTGGGCGGTAGTCAAAAGATTACAGAGGTACATAATGGGTCCAGGGACTGGACCCCAAAGTTTTGATAGCTGAGCAAGTTACAAAGGTAATGAATTAACAAGCTACAAAGGTAATGAACTCACAAGTTACAAAGGTAATGAAACATGTAAGTAAATTTACTTACTTACGTTTATACATGGTTACAATCATGAACAAATTATAACGCAATGAACACTTCACTAGTCTACACCCGTCACAACTGTAATGAGTTCTTGGTGCAAATTTTATTGTCAGGTCACACACACACACATATACATACACACTTACATATACACATACACACACACACACATACACATACACACACACATATATATACATACACACATACGCACACACAACAGGCCCAGCCTTCAATCGACATGTGCACAGGACAAAATAGCAATCAACACACACACACACACTGTCAATGCTTTATTTACAGGGAGCAAAGTCAGGGTATTTTTCCAGAATGGTCTGTAATATACCACTGTGGATAAAATACTTTGACATATCTTGAACATTTCTGAGTGAGTTGTCTCTGAATTCATTAATTTTGTCGCACTCCAGTACATAATGACGCAGGGTGTGACAATAATCCAACTGGCAAAGTTTACATTTTGTTTGGTCTACATCTGGTGGTGGTGATTTAACCTGCCAAAGATACTTGTAACCCAGCCGGAGGCGAGGCAGTAGTGACATCCAAGAGTCTGCTTATTTTGTTGGATGCACCATAGACATGTGGCTCCTCCTGCATGATAGAATGATGATAGATGGACTGACTGGTGTCAATCTCCCTGAGTCTTAAGTCAATAAAATTCAGTTGAAGTTCTTTTCGTATTATTGTTCTCAAACTGCTAACTGACAAGCCAAGATTGTAATCTATCCCCTCTTTGAAAGCATAAAACTTAGCCAATTTATCAGTTCTATCATGCATCTGAAGACCAATGTGAGATGGAATCCACAGCATGTACACTCTGACTCTACTATCCACAATCCTACCATACCTGTGCCTGGCTTCTGACACAAGCATGCTACAAGTTATACTTGATGAGTTGAGAGCATTTATGGATGACAGAGAATCAGTTACAATTAGAGAGTCAACCTTAGATACATGGACGCATTTGAGTGCAAGGAGTATGGCAAACAGTTCTGTCTGAAGGGTAGAGGTACAGATATACATAAATACAGTTACATAAATTATCATATATAGCAGCATATGTCTAGATTACCTAGGATAACCCAGAAAAGTCAAACAAAGTGACTTATTTCCATTGCGTTCTTCATTTATTTCCATTGGGTCCTTGACTTATTTTCATTGCATCCTTCATTTATTTCCATTGGGTCCTTGACTTATTTCCATTGTGTCCTTCATTTATTTCCATTGGGTCCTTGACTTATTTCCATTGGGGTCCTTGACTTATTTTCATTGGAGTCCTTGACTTATTTCCATTGGAGACCTTGACTTATTACCATTCTTTTTTTTTACTTATTTCCATTGGGGTCCTTGACTTATTTCCATTGGAGTCCTTGACTTATTTCCATTGGAGTCCTTGACTTATTACCATTGTTTTTTTTTTTACTTATTTCCATTGGGGTCCTTGACTTATTTCCATTGGGGTCCTTGACTTATTTCCATTGGGGTCCTTGACTTATTTCCATTGGGGTCCTTGACTTATTTCCATTGGGGTCCTTGACTTATTATCATTGGGGTCCTTGACTTATTTCCATTGGGGTCCTTGACCTATTTCCATTGGGGTCCTTGACTCATTTCCATTGGGGTCAGCGCCCCCCGGGCCCGGTCCTAGACAAGGCCTAATGGTGGATCAAGGTCTGAGCAACCAGGTTGTTAGTGGTGGCGGTCCCAGACTATAGCTCCTGGTCTGGGACCGGACCAAAGGGGGCGGTAACCCCTGAAATCGTCTTTAGGTAATTTTCATCATTTTTAATATCCAGGGTTAGGTTAGGTAAGGTTCGTCAGGAAACAGGACAAGTGCTTCATGACCCGCCGTTGGAGCTTTTGGTCATCTAACAGAGGCCTTCCGCTGGCTTACCGGTCCAATTATCATCTTTGAACAACTTTAAATATAAGAATATGCTTAAGATATGTTAATTAATGTAAGCTGCCATAATCTTAATTTTTAAAAGTTCTTCAATGTATATTTTTTTTCAGATTTATAGAAAACGAAGATTCTTCAGTGTTACCAAAATTTATTTGTTGTTTTTGTTAGAAAAAATCTAGTGAAACGTTCAGAAATTTTGTATAAAAAATAGCAAGACATTTCTTTTATTACAGTTTTTGTAAATAAAGAAGTTATATGCCATGGTTTGCCAGAAATAACGAACACTGAGAAAGAAAACGAAAGAAAATAGGATATGCACTTTATTCAGGATAAAACATTTTATTCGTTATTTTAAAAATATAACCATTACTGGGTACCGTTTATTAAATTTGTGTAAATATTTTGAATATGTGATTACACAAACCTATTATAAATAATTCATGTAATACAAAATTTTCAAATGAAGAAGGTAAAGTTAACAGGAAAGTCCATTTTGGCCAAACAATATATTCATGAAAACTATAATGGTGGTATAGTTATGTGGCTCAACCAATCAGAGCGCCAGAGCTGACCTACCCAATCAGATCGCCGAAGCCAGTGTCTCTCAGCCAATCAGAGGGTCGGAGCTGGTGTCTCTCAGACGGGAGTTGGCGACGCTGCTGTTGGTTGCTGACGTCACCAGGGTTACGTCGCTTACTCACAGATTCATGAACTCACACCTTGCTACTCTCCTTGAAAATCAATAGCCATAAATTATCGGCTCTTATGATAATAATACTTTATTTCCTCTGTGTTCCTTTCATTGATTGGTTAATGGGGATTTAAAGCCTATCAACTATACGAGGGTCATTAAAACTGCACCAAGCCTTTCACCACCAGACACGAATACTTTTATCCCTAAAATATTATATATACGCTGACAGACACACCTCTTAGTGTATTTATCCTCTGTCTTTGTCCCTTAGTCCGTGCAGCTTCAAAAATCAACGAATTAGTGCCGAAATTTTGACTAAAAGCAGTTTTATTAACGCATCCAGTATTATGCATACATCAGGGGGATTACCAACAAGCCCCTGGCTGTCTTCAAGCAGGCACTGGACAGGCACCTCAAGTCGGTACCTGATCAGCCGGGCTGTGGTTCGTACGTTGGACTGCGTGCGGCCAGCAGTAACAGCCTGGTTGATCAGGCTCTGGTCCAACAAGAGGCCTGGTCACGGACCGGGCCGCGGGGGCGTTGACCCCTGGAATTCTCTCCAGGTAGACTCTCCAGGTATAACCCTTTCCTTATTAACAACAATAAGTTTGTTTAGACAGAGGTACACATAAGTTCAGTTATCATACATAGTGCAAATTACCCAGGATAACTCCAAAAAGTCAAAGTATTTCCAAAGGGTAACCTTTACGTGGTTCTTCAGAAAGTCAGCAGCCTTAAGAGGCACGTCAGTTTCCCTGTCTCCTAACATGTTTATTTTTACACTATAATCTACCTTGTCCATAATTACTATCGCATTTGCTTTGTTTCGTAAGGTGAAGTCCAGGATCTTTCCTTAATTCATGGTATAACTTTAAACAAATCTTTGAGGACAATTGTGTTACACAGCTCACACCTCTGCAACACAATTGTGCTCAAAGATTTGTTAAGTTATACCATGAATTAAGGAAAGATCCTGGACTTCACCTACAAGCAAGCAAATGCGTATAATGGACAAGGTAGATTATAGTGGAAAAATAAACATAATATTAGGAGACAGGGATTATTATTATAATCAAAAGAAGCGCTAAACCACAAGGGTTATACAGCGCGGCAGGGCAGGACAGGATGCAGGGAGAATGGATTGTAAGCGGGAGATGGATGATTAGTAGGGTATGGAGTGCAGCAAGACAGTGGATATTGCAGGGATAGAGGGTAGCAAGAGATCGAGGTAGAAAGGACTGAGGGAGGTGCTAGAGGTATAATCTTCAGAGTTTGTGTAGTAAGTCAGTTTCTGTCAAAAAATCTACGAGAGAGTCAGGATTAAAGGAGGGTCCATCAGCAAGAAGGGAAGGTAAATAGGAGACATGGAAATTGACGTGCCTCTTAAGGTCTGTACTCACCTAGTTGTGGTTGCTGGGGTCGATTCATAGCTCCTGGCCCCGCCTCTTCACTTGCCGCTACTGGGTCACGCTCCCTGCTCCATGAGCTTTATCATACCTCTCCTTAAAGCTATGTATGGAACATGCCTCCACTACATCGCTTCCCAAGCTATTCCACTTCCCTACCACTCTATGACTGAAGAAATACTTCCTAACATCCCTGTGATTCATTTGAGTCTTCAACTTCCAACTGTGTCCCCTTGTTGCTGTGTCCCATCTCTGGAACATTCTGTCTCTGTCCACCTTGTCTATTCCTCTCAGTATCTTATATGTCGTTATCATGTCTCCCCTATCTCTCCTGTCCTCCAGTTTCGTCAGGTCGATTTCCCTTAACCTCTCCTCGTAGGACATACCCCTTAGCTCCGGGACTAGTCCTGTTGCAAACCTTTGCACTTTCTCTAGCTTCTTTACGTGCTTGGCTAGATGTGGGTTCCAAATTGGTGCTGCATACTCCAGTATGGGCCTAACGTACACAGTGTACACGGTCCTGAACGATTCTTTATTAAGATGTCGGAATGCTGTTCTTAGGTTAGCTAGGCGCCCATATGCTGCAGCAGTTATTTGGTTGATGTGCACCTCAGGAGATGTGCCTGGTGTTATACTCACCCCAAGATCTTTTTCCTTGATTGAGGTTTTTAGTCTCTGGCCCCCTAGACTGTACTATGTCTGCGGTCCTCTTTGCCCTTCCCCAATCTTCATGACTTTGCACTTGGTGGGGTTGAACTCCATGAGCCAATTGCTGGACCAGGCTTGCAGCCTGTCCAGATCCCTTTGTAGTTCTGCCTGGTCCTCGTCCGATTGAATTCTTCTCATCAACTTCACATCATCTGCAAACAGGGACACTTCGGAGTCTATTCCTTCCGTCATGTCGTTCACAAATACCAGAAACAGCACCGGTCCTAGGACTGACCCCTGTGGAACCCCACTCGTCACCGGCGCCCACTCTGACACCTCGCCACGTACCATGACTCGCTGCTGTCTTCCTGACAGGTATTCCCTGATCCATTGTAGTGCCTTCCCTGTTATCCCTGCCTGGTCCTCCAGCTTCTGCACTAATCTCTTGTGTGGAACTGTGTCAAACGCCTTCTTACAGTCCAGGAATATGCAATCTACCCACCCCTCTCTCTCTCTCTTGTCTTACTGCTGTCACCCTGTCGTAGAACTCCAGTAGGTTTGTGACACAGGATTTCCCGTCCCTGAAACCGTGTTGGCCGTCGTTGATAAGCTCATTCCTTTCTAGGTGCTCCACCACTCTTTTCCTGATAATCTTCTCCATGACCTTGTGATTCTTCATCTTGGCACTTAGAGGGTGCGTCTATCTCTTCCTAATTTGCATTTCTTTTTTTCAACGGAGCATACTTCTAGGGCTTTTATCTCATCCTCGCAAGACACTGGTTCAAGTTGATGTTATATTGTCTCTCCGATATATTTCAGGAACGTCATTAAATGACTTAATCACAATACAAGGACCCCAATGGTAATGCAAGGACCCCAATGGAAATACAAGGACCCCAATGGTAATGCAAGGACCCCAATGATAATGCAATGACCCCAATGGAAATACAAGGACCCCAATGGTGATGCAAGGACCCCAGTGGAAATGCAAGGACCCCAGTGGAAATGCTAGGACCCCAGTGGAAATTCAAGGACCACAATGGAAATGCAAGGACCCCAACGGAAATACAAGAACCCCAATGGAAATACAAGAACCCCAATGGAAATACAAGAGCCCCAATTGAAATACAAGGACCCCAATAGAAATACAAGAACCCCAATGGAAATAAGTCACTGACTTTTTTGGACTATCGTAGGTAATTTACATTATGTATGATAATAAGTGCGTATGCACCTGGAGAAGAGAGGAGTGTAGAGGAGAGAGAGAGATTTTGGGAAATTTTAAGCGAGTGTGTAGGAACTTTTGAGCCAAGTGAGAGAGTAATCGTGGTAGAAGACCTAAATGCTAAAGTAGGAGAAAAGTTTAGAGAGGGGGTGGTAGGTAAGTTTGGGGTACCAGGTGTAAATGATAATGAGGAGCATTTGATTGAACTTTGTATAGAAAGGGGTTTGGTTATAGGTAACACATATTTTAAGAAAAAGAGGAAAAATAAGTATACAAGATATGATGCAGGGCGAAATGACAGTAGTTTGTTGGACTACATATTAGTAGATAAAAGACTGTTGGGTAGACTTCAGGATGTACATGTTTATAGAGGGGCCACAGATATATCAGATCACTTTTTAGTTGTAGCTACAGAGAGTGTAAAAGGTAGATGGGATACAAGGAGAATGGAAACAGCAAGTAAGAGAGAAGTGAAGATTTATAAACTAATGGAGGAGGCGGTTAGGGTAAGATATAAACAACTGTTGGAGGACAGATGGGCTAGTGAGAGTATAATCAGTGGGGTAGAAGAGGTATGGGGTAAGTTTAAGAATATAGTGCTAGAGTGTTCAGCAGAAGTTTGTGGTTAAAGGAAAGTGGGTGCAGGAGGGAAGAAGAGCAGTTGGTAGAATGATGATGTAAAGAGAGTAGTAAGAGAGAAAAAGTTAGCATATGAGAGGTTTTTACAAAGTAGAAGTGATGCAAGGAGGGAGGAGTATATGGAGAGAAAAAGAGAGGTTAAGAGTGGTAAAGCAGTGTAAAAGGAGAGCAAATGAGAGGGTGGGTGAGATGTTATCAACAAATTTTGTTGAAAATAAGAAAAAGTTTTGGAGTGAGGTTAACAAGTTGAGAAAACCTAGGGAAAGAATGGATTTGTCAGTTAAAAATAGGAGAGGAGAGTTATTAAATGGAGAGTTGGAGGTATCAGGAAGATGGAGGGAATATTTTGAGGAATTGTTAAATGTTGATGAAGATAGGGAAGCTGTGATTTCGTGTATAGGGCAAGGATGAATAACATCTTATAGGAGTGAGCTTTATCATAACTGGGGGAAGTTCGTGAGGCAGTGAGTAAAATGAAAGGAAGTAAAGCAGCTGGGATTGATGGGATAAAGATAGAAATGTTAAAGGCAGGTGGGGATATAGTTTTAGAGTGGTTAGTATTTTTATTTAATAAATGTATGGAAGAGGGTAAGGTACCTAGAGATTGGCAAAGAGCATGCATAATTCCTTTGTATAAAGGCAAAGGGGACAAAAGAGAGTGTAAAAATTATAGGGGAATAAGTCTGTTGAGTATACCTGGTAAAGTGTATGGTAGAGTTATTATTGAAAGAATTAGGAGTAAGACGGAGAGCATGATAGCGGATGAACAAGGAGGCTTTAGGAAGGGTAGGGGGTGTGTAGACCAAGTGTTTGCAGTGAAACATATAGGTGAACA
>WNWK01027632.1:0-26116 GCA_009830355.1 Cherax destructor | reverse complement strand
TGGTAGTGTCATCTTAAAGATATGACCCTTCTGGCACCCCTTCAGATCCCCCCACCATGGGCCCAAGATTGCTTGATGGACCCACCATTTTTGAAATACATCAGTCCGTTCATCAGTTTGAACGGTAAATTACAAAACGCACGACGATATTGCCTTGAAACGTCCTTTAACTTTACTTCCACTGATGAATTCCCCGCCGGCGACCCCCTCATATTTATCCACCAACGCTCAACCGTCGTGAAATCAGCTTGACAAAAACCCGCACCCCATTCATAATACCGTAAATGCAGACCAACCCAAAATTTTCTCCAACACTGCAGGCAACATCACTACCATTAGACGGATAACCCCCTCTGATGAATTCCAAAATACTGTGTTAATCCGTCGACGATACTGAACACCATTATTCCAATAAAATCTAGTAGCTCCACTAGAGGTCAGATCAACAACCTTCCTCCACCACAGCTGGGCAGCGAATGTAGGCAGGTGAAATTCGACCAGAAATTTCAGAGAACCTTCACGGAAATAACTGTGATAAACCACCCAATTGGGAACGCTTGGCCCTAAACCTGTACCCCCTAGAACGCAGGGGGGAAGTACATTATTATATGCAAGGGGAAAATTTGGGGATTAGTACCAAACTTGCACAAAAAAATCCTCCCTACGAAAGAAAAGACCGGCAGGCGTTAACATCCCCAATAAAAAGCGGGGTCCCAAGCACGTTGAAAACAACAAAAGTGTCGGGGGCCCAAGACTGTTCAACCCTCCCAGCAAAATCGGGGGGATTCCCAAACAAACCCCTTGTTAAAGAGGACGGGACGGTACCAAAGTCGGTACCTGACCCCCGGGGCCGGTGGTTAAACGGGGGACGCGTGGGGCCAGCAGAAACACCCCTTGTGGCCTGATCCAACATGAGGCCTGGTCACAGATCGGGCGGGGCGTTAACCGGGAACCCCTCCAGGTATACCCAGGTATACCTCCTCCACCCACCTCCTGGTGTCCCGGCTCAGAGGCCCACACCTCTCTCACCGGATCATCCGTACCTTCCCCAGCTCCAAAAAACTCTCCCCATCAGGCGTGGGAAAAAGAGTCCAGCACTGTCGCAAGGGCCTGCGACAGCCCCCAGGCCTCCCAGGGTGCCCCCACCACAAGCCGGGTTTTCAGGCTACATCACAGGGGGTGCGACCCCACCACCAAGCCTCCGCCTGCGTCACCCCCCCCCACTTTGACCAAGCCCACGTCCGTCCTGCATCTCTGGGGCATGAGCCTCTTGCTCGTGTACTGGGACATCAGTATGCCCCAGGCCTTATGGTCGAGATTTCCGCCCACACTGGGCAGCTATGTGGTCGTATGCACCACAGAGCCAGCAAGTCCTGCGTTGCATTCCCCTGACCAGCGCTCATACTGGTCGGACGTTGTTGCTCTGCCTCCTGGTGGCGACTTATCAAACCTCCTTGGTTTCACAAGATGGCAGACGGCTACAGACGTAGAGTAAATACGGTCTGTATTGACTTGTTGCAAGGAGCTGTATACCCCAGCAACACGGAAGTTATCCTGCCCTTGCTTCTGAGAGACACTTTCGGAATCCCTAATGAAGATTTATTTGGGATTTCTTTGAATGGAGCTGCGAGGATATTTGTTAAATTCATGACCACCGGAGCTTACGAGACTGTTGTCAACATATACCAGGAAAAGTGTATCAAGGTCAACACAGGACTAGAGGTACGCCTTCGTGATGTGTCAGCACGTTATTCGTGGATAAGAATTCGTAATATACCATTTGAGGCGACTGAAGTGGATGTAGGAGGGTCTTCAGCCAGTTTGGGACCATACTTGTAGCCAATGAGGTCGGTGGACCCAGGGTATATATGCAGGAATGCCGGAGGATCTTATTCTCTCAAGATGAACCTGAGACGACAAATAGCGTTGTATGTTATCATGGAAGATTTCCGGACTCAGGTTTATGTGACATACCCTGGGCAGCAGAGGACATGTCGCATCTGTGGGTCCACAGGGCATGTAGCTGCTATGTGTGATTAGCGCCTACATAATGTAAATATTTTTAACAGTGCTTTTCTCACCGGGGCAGGGTGCCCCAAAAAAAGAAAAAAAAAAATTTTGTTATCATTCAACACTTTCACCATCACTCATACATAATGCTGTCTTTGCAGAGGCACTCAGATACGACAGTTTGAGCCCCTCAAATATACAAAAGGTTAATTTGCCTTAAAAGGGTAGATTAAAAGGCCCCCGTCCTTAAAACCCCAACATGAGAACTCGTCGAAAGAGACACTGAACAATGGTGGCTGTGGACATGGAGACACCTGTAGCGGGGGGTGCTTCATCACCGGGTGTCAGAGAAATGGGGCGTGGTTGGGGAGGCTAGGGGTCTTAAGTTTGACAAAGGCAATGGGGATGTGGATAATCATCCCAAGGTGTTTGGTGGAGTCTGCGGAGGTGGTTTAGTTGAGTTTGGGCCCAGCGGGGGTTTTGAGAGGCTGTTAACCCATGTCGGGTCTGATGCAACTGGGGGTTTGGGTGGGGCCTGGTAAGGTTTGGTGGGTGACAGGGGGGGGTCCACTTTCCCGTCACCCATCGGCAGTTGTGGCGGTTGAGGTCATCATACTTTGGGGATGGGGATATGGGTTTACAGGTGCACCAAAAGAGGTCTAGTGGCACAGGGAGATGATATCATACCCCCCAAAAGGGATTTAAAAAAGGTTGGGTAGGTGGAAAGGTGCCAAGGAAGGGTTGGGGGGGGCGGTGGGGAAAGGGGGGGGTGATCAGGGGAAAAAAGTACAGTTACGACAAATTCGGGTTCCTGAGGGGAAAAGGGGGAAACCCCACAAAAATTAGGTTTTTTAAAAAATGAACATAATCCTGGGGAGGTCAAAGGGAGGGGGAGAGGTACATTGGACGTATGAATGTTGATGTATTTTACCCAGGGAAAATAATTTCCGGGGGGTAGGGCTTGGTTTAATGGGATGTTTTTCTGGGGGTTTGACATTTAAAGGGTGGGGTGATGGAATGAGCCAGCCCCCACTTTGAAGGCATGGGGGGGATTTAGTTTGATATCTTTATTTAACCCCCTACCCTCCTGTGGGCGGTAGTCAAAGATTACAGAGGAATAATGGGTCCAGGGCTGGCCCAAATTTGATAGCTGAGCAAGTTACAAAGGAATGAACCAAGTACAAAAATGAACTCCAAATTGGGAAAAACATGTGTAAATTTATTTTTAAAGTTTATACATGGTTACAACAGAACAAATTATAACGCAATGAACACTTCACTGTCACCCAGTCACAACTTAATGAATCTTGGGGCAAATTTTTTGTTGGGCCCCATAAAACTTAAACAACACACACATACATACACACAAAAATACAACACACACCCCCCCCAGGCCCAGCCTTCAATCGACATGTGCACAGGACAAAAGGCAATAAAAAAAGCGCACACACACACACACACACACACACACACACACACACACACACACACACAAAAATGTAATTTTTTATTTACAGGAGAAAAAATCAGGGTTTTTTCCCCGAATGGTCAAATTTTTCCCCCTGTGGAAAAAAATACTTTGACATATCTTGAACATTTCTGGTAAAATTGTCTCTGAATTATTAATTTTGTCGCACCCCCGGGACATAATGACGCAGGGTGTGAAAATAACCCCCAAATGACAAAGTTTACTTTTTTTTTTGGTCTCATCTGGTGGTGGTGATTTAACCTCCCCGATCTTTCCCCGCCGGGGGCGGGGGGGGGGTGACATAAAGTCTGCTTATTTTGTTGGATGCACCATAGACAGTGGGTCCCCCTGCATGATGGGGAAAGATAAAATGGACTGACTGGTGTCAATCCCCCAAAATCTTAAGTCAAAAAAAATTAAAATTGAAGTTTTTTTTCGTTTTTGTTCTCAAACTGCTAACTGACAACCAAAATTTTAATCTACCCCCTCTTTCGTGGCAGGATAGTCAGGGTGGGGGGGAGGGGGGGTGACATTCGGGGGTTTCTTCTTTTGGGGGTGTATATGCCGGGGAAATACTAACCAGCGGTAAAAAAGGTTTTGGGGGGAGGGATCTGGTTTATGTTTTACATGGTTTCCCTTTAACCCCCAATTGCGGGCGACTGGAATTGTGTGATTGGGGGGATGTTGAGCCTCGGGGAAGGGGGTATTTGGGGTTTTTTTGGGGGAAATAGGGGGGGGGTAGGGGTGGAGGGGATGTGGTATGGGGGTGGTGGAGGGAAAATGGAGCATATTTTTTTCAGAAACGGTTATGCGGCAAGGCTGGATCGGGAAAATGTGTCATCGGCTATAGAGGTCGGCAGTGTAATTTCGTGGAAGTGGGATTTTCTGATCATAGGGGTTTTTTGGGAAATCTGGGAGGGTTGGGGGGGGGTCATTTTCCCCTTTTGGAAATTAAAAAAAGGGTTTGTTGCAGGGCTTAGATCATAGGGGGTTTTTGCGGATTGGTGGGAAATGTTGTGGGGGGGGTAGTGGAATTGTTTGTTGTGCAGTGGTGGACGGAGGGGAGCGAAGATGGTTTAAAAGGGGTTTTTACAGTGGCTGGGTGGGGGGGAAGGCAAGGGGTTAAAGCCCCGGAAAAGCGGCGCTATTTAATATCAGTTACAGGAATGTTAAAAGGGGGGAGGGAGGTATCCCGGGGGGGAAAAAGGGACATACAGGGAAAATTGTGGGATTTACAAAATGGGTTTTTTTAATGGTTTGGGGTGCGGGGGGGTGGAGGATGTCCTTTGGGGTGAAAACCCCCTCAGCAAGGTTTTTTCCCGAAGTTTTAAAAAGGAGGGAAAAAAGGGATGACAATCATGGCTTGGGGACTGTGGATGGGTTTTTTGGGGGGGAAAACCGGTCGGGAAAATCAAACCCCCGGGGCTATGAGTTTTATGCAGATAAAGGTTTTTTAAAAAAAATTGCGGGGGGAAAATGTTTTGGGGAGCACGAACAATTGTGTTGGAGGGCATGGAGCAGGATTAGGAATAAAAAAAAGAGAATGTATGGAGGGACATTACTGAAGAAGTTTGGGGCAGGCGGTGCAGGGACAACATTTGGGAGAGGCACCGGGGATTAAAAGGAATCTCGGGGGTTTTTTGTGACTCATTGGGAAGTGTTGCGGGGGGTTTTTGGTAGCTCTATTCAATGGTATGAAAACGTCGGTTGTATAAACGGGGATAAACGTACTGGGGTTGTGGTCTTATTTCCCAAAGGGGGAAAATAGTCATCCCCCTTGAAAGGTTATAGGGCAATCACATTGCTCTGTTCATTATAAATTTTTTTGCATCTTAGGAAATTTTATGAAAAAAAATTTTGGGCGACATTTTAGAAAAGGGGGGAAATGGGGTTCCGGGGCATAGCTTTAGTAGGGCATTGTAAAAATAAAAGGGTTTTTTGGAAGGTAAGCGGGGGGGGTTGTGGGGGGTTGGTTGGGGAAAAGCAATGACAGTGTAGACAAGGGAATGTTATGGGAAATCTTGATGGGGCGGGGGGTTTGGGAAATCCTGGAGGGGGTTGGGGCATGCTGTATCCTCGGGTTTCAGTTAGGGTGCAGGTGAATGGGAAGGTGGGGCCCAAAGGAGGCATGGATGCCCCCTTTCGCCAAAAACCCCTTTTTTATGTTTAAAAAACCCTTCTATGGGGGGGTGAGGGAGGGGGGGTTTGGGAGATGGGTGAATTAGGGAATGGTGCTCCCGGGGTTTTTTTTTCCCCAAAATTTTGGGGGAGCTCAAAAAAGGGTTGGGGGGAAGTTCCTTAATTTTGATATTTGGGCTCGACAGGTATAAAATTTAAAAGGAGTGAAATCGAAGTTGTTGGGGTGGGTAAAAGGGTGGGGGCGTTGGGCCAGACTTATGGATGGGTAACAGTTGATACTATAAAAAATTTTGGGGGGGGTCTTCTGGTGGAACTGGGCCGGGGAAAAAAAAAAAGTTCTTCATTGGTGGGGGAGCGGCATTGAACAGGATGATGGGATGGCGGGGGGGATTATTTTTTTTAAAAAGGGGCCCCTTTTTAACACTTTGGTGTATAGTAAATTTTGGGGTTTTGGCTGGGGTTTTTCTCTGATTGGGGGTGATATACAAGGGGGTTTAACAGAGGTCATGCGTTTTGTTTGGGGTTACGGGAGACACTGGTTAAGGGGGGAAATTTTTAAAAAACAAAAAGGCATTTTTCGGGGTATGGGGGTTAAAATTCCTTTAAAAAAAGGGGTTTGGGGCTATATGTGAGCCAAAAATTTTTGCTAGGGGAGGGGGGGAGGTAATAGGGAAGGGGAGGTTTGGCAGAGGGGGGGGGCATCTGGTTTGAAAATGCTTTTGGCACCTTCTTGTTGTAGTGGATCCCGGGGGAAGGGGCGGGTGGGTAGGTTAGATGGGGGGGGAAGCTGTAGTAAGGCCCCCAAGGTGAGGAGTTAAAAAAACCTTTAGGGTAAAGGAAACGGGGGTTTCGGTTTTTTTATGGCATACTTGTTAGGGCACATCTTTTCCCCGATGGGGGGTTTGGAGGGACTGGTAGTTGTAATAGTTGTGGTATGCTGAGACGGCCTATCATTCGGTCTATTTTGTGAGGAGTTGGCAAGGGTGAGGAATGGTTTGGGAGAATTATAGGAAGGGTGAAGGGTTTGTCAAGTTTGAGGATTCTTAGTTTGGACATTGGGGGATGTGCAAAGGATGTATGTAGGGCCGTCATGTACTTGACATTGGATTATATTTCTGTGTCATGGAGCATGAGGGAGGTCAGGGGAGAAGTACGGGTTCAGGCATTAGCAGCTAGGTTCTATAGGACAGTATGTAGGAATGGTTTTGTATGGTCGGGCATGGGAACAGGCTTTTCCAGAGGGGTATCAGCAATTAACGATGGGTATCTTATTGCGGGTGGTGGGGTGCTGAATAGGGTGGTTGGTCTCTCAGTGGGGGGTGGCATGGAAGGTGTATACTTCATTAGGTATGTATGTGAGTTGCAGGAGCTAGGGGCAGGTGGGGTCGGGGTTAGGGTTTTCCTCTCTTTAGTTTGATATGATAGTGTGACTGTTCGACTCACGACGCAGATGAGAGCAACGGGTTTTATTTTTTTTTTCCGGGGTTTTGAGTTAGGGGTAGGTGGTGGGGCTTGTCTCGCTGTGTGTTCAGGACAGGACAGGATCTATTAGAACAGTGGTAGTAGATAGATGGAGTATCGAAATTATAATGCCACTGTCTTGTCTGAAAAGGAAAAAAAAAAAATTTGTTGGCCTCTGAGGGTGTTTAAAAATTCATTACATGGTTTGGTTATAGAGGATCTTTATACAAGAAAATTTTTTTTTTTTTTTTCGATAAGGAATAAATGTCATGCAATACGTATGTCATATCTTATCATCAAGGTTTTTTGTATGATTAGGTTATGAATGTTTTAAAGGTTTGGATCATGAGGCATGAAAGATGTAACTTAATTGTCATGTAAATTCTTGGGAGTTTGGTCATCCCATTTCATTATTGTGTTGTGGTTGTGAAGTAATGCATCAGAGGGTTTCCAGGGTATGTAATGCAGATGTATACCGTGTTCTTTTCTACCCTGTGTGTTTGAAATTTTTATATATTGACGTTGTGGACACTCATATGAACTTTGATCAGTGTAATAATGTAATGATAGGCGGATAAATGCAATATCTATGCAAGTTATTTTTTGGGAGACTTAGGTCTCGTAATCAAAGAGTGTGATAATATATATAATTTTCTATGGAGGATCTTGGGGACACATTCAATACGTTGTTTCATTATATATTAGTGTTTGTAGGAATAGCATTAAAGGGTAAATGAGATTGTTTTTATGTATGGTTATATAGATTAAGGTCAAATGTTGTTAGTTGCCTGTCCTAACGGGGTTGTTTAGGTGTATAGTCATTTACACACGTTTTAGTGCTGTGTAACATATTTTCAATTAAATGTGACTTCATATACAAAATAATAATAATAATAATAATAATAATAATAATAATAATAATAATAATAATAATAATAATATCTTTATTTACTACAAGTACATGTACATGGTATACAGGCCTAGCTGACATCAGTGACATACTACTATATAGAAAGTCCCTTGTTATGCTACAATTAGCCACCCAGCTTTTGTGGTGTGAGGGTGTGCTGTTCCACGAGCTGCCACCAGCGGCGAGCACTGGAAACTTCATTTTCTGTCAACATGGCGACCGAGCAGACGCAGGATTAATACCGCCTGTATAGACATGGTGTCTGGGGTGTTGCAACAGGCTACAGTGACGACAGTGCTGCCTAATATCTTACGAGATGTCTACGGGTTGGAGATAGGAGATTTGTACGGAGTAGCTCTAAATGGAGTTAACAGAGTCTTGTCAAGTTCTTGACGGCTGAAGTTTACGAGAGGACCGTGACCGCCATCAAGACAGGGTATATACAGTGCACTCTGGATTACAAGTACGACTGAAAGACGTGTCCCGTACCTACACGTGGATCAAGGTCAAGAATGTCCCTTAGAATCAGATCCCATGGACATCAGCGACGCTTTGGAGCTTACGGCACGTGCATGCGGCAATGGCTGGGAAGTGGAGTGAGGACCGTTGGTAGGTCTGTTCGAAGGGACATACTCGCTCAAGATGACTTTACGACGGCCCATTCCTCTTATGTTGTCCTGCAGGATTTTAGGACCCAGCTCTACGTAACGCGCGGGACAGAGGAGGACATGCAGGTTGTGTGGAGCGTATGAGCATGTGGCGCGGACTGCATGCAGAGAGAGGACCGAGAATGGATGTTGGACGACGAGACCAGGGCGAAGGAGGGCGGAGGAGGTGCAGGACCCGGTGGTTGACAAGAAGGTTGGACCTAAAATGGAGTGAGATTGTCGAAGGGTCGACGGTGGTGTGTCAGACGCTGCCACGATCGGAGGGGCAGGTGCCTCTGCTGGTGCCGAGCGCTGGCTGACAGCATAGGAAGCCCCATTGGTGGAGGCATTGAGGAGTTGTTGGATGACCCATTGCCGGTGCTCAGTGGGGAGGCAGTGAAGGTGTGATTGAAGCTGCGGGTGTGGTGGATGAGTTGGTGAACAGCTGTGCGGAGCAGCAAGCCATTGTTCAGGAGCAAGTATCGGAGGTACACAGGCAGGAGAGTGTAGAGATGGATGGTAGTATGGAAGTGGTGGCAGGGTCAGGAAAAGACCGGGCACGGGGACTGATAGTGAAGATATGTTAACACCAGCACAGAGGACAGGTAAAAAGTCAATGGTGGAGGTGGCGAGAAAGGACCTGGGGTTGTTGCATGGTAGTGAACAGATCAAGGGTGGGAAGCTGATGGGTAAAGCTGGTAAGGGGAAGGCGGTCTGCAGCCTCCATGCGCCTAAGGGCAAATCCTTACAGGAGTTTTCAAGTGTCTAACGTTAAATGTAAATGGGTTACGGGATGACTTAAACGGGCGTGGGTAGAAGGCACTTTAAGGAGGTATGGTGTGCATGTGGCTTTTTACAAGAACACAATTTTAGATGTGGGAGTGAGTTGATGTTGAAAGGTACAAGGTGTATGCTGGTTCGTCAGGAAAATTAAAGGGAGGAGGGCGGTGCGGTGCAGAATCTGAGCCCTTTACATTATTTGCATGGGAAGAGTGTGGGGGTCGAATTGTTCGGGTAGAGGGGAGTGGGGTGGGGTGAGGGTATGTTTCCTGGTGTTTACATGCCAGCAGATCATTCCAGAAAGGTGAAAGTGGACTTTGTAAGGATGTAATGATTTATGCTTTTCGGGGTTTGCCAGGGGTGTCGGTGTGGGGGATTTTAATTGCGTGATTCGGGTGCGGATGTTGAGCCTAGGGGAAGCGGGTGTGTTGGGAGAGTTGAGAGATTTATTGCAGAGTGCGGGGTTGGGGATTGTTGGGGTTGGGGGCCCGGGAGTGTACTTTTGTAGGAGAGGTTACGGGCCAGGTTAGATAGGATTTATGTGTCAGGGTCAGTGGTGGTAGGTAGGATTAATTATGTGGATGTGGGTTTCTCTGACCATAGGGGGTGTTGGTTGAGTAGATTGGTCAGGTGCGGCCAGGTGGTACAAGGGGTACTGGAAATTGAACGTGCGGCTGTTATCTGGTGTGGGTAATAGGGCGGAGTTTGCGGGTTGGTGGGATGGGTTATGGGAACAGGGTCGATGGGAGGAAGATGTGGTGGGTTGGTGGGTGTTGGTGGGAAAGCCGCAGATTCGTAAGTTTTATCAAGGTTTGGGTAAGGAGGAGCGAGATGGAGATATGGGATGCAACAATATATTGAAGGCCAATTACGGAGTTGTTACGCGGAGGCGGGACGTGAGGTTACGGGAGATAAGGGAATTGAAGAATAGGTTGATAGAGATACAGAATGAGAGGTTTGAGGCATGTAGGATACAAGCGGGTATTGATGATGTTTTGTGGGGGGATAGGCCTTCAAAACACGTATTGGGACAATGTAGAGTGCGTAGGGAGAGAATGACGATGGAAAGGGTGGAGGTGGAGGAGAGTGTGGATGGTTACGAACGGGGATGGAAATTAGGGTACGGAGCGATTGGGTGTACGTGGACAAATGGTTTCAGAGGTATCTTGGCAGTGTGGGGTACGGAGGGAGGCTTGCGATGAACTGATGGAGGGATACGGGGAGATTGGAGGAGTGGTGTGAGGGGTGGGGGGGGAGTCATTAGTGAGGCAGAGGTTTGGGAGGCGGTAAGTGGGATGAGTAGAGGGAAAGCTCCTGGTATTGATGGGTTGGCAAATGAGTTCTACAAGGATAACTGGGATAGTGTGAGGGTTGTGTGACAGAAGTAATGAATAGGATGAGGAGGGTTGGGAGGATGGGACAGGGATGGAATGGGCGTGATGGTATTGGTGAAGAAAGGAAGGTGGGTAACCGGTTGAGTAACTACAGGCCGTTGGTGCTTATGAACGCTGATTATAAGATTTTTGCCAAATTACTGGGTAACAGGATGAGAAGGGTGCTTGAGGGAGTGATTGCGGGGGGGCAGGGGGGGATACCGGGAAGAGGCGTGCTTATGGGGCATGAGAGGATTAAGGACTTTTTAGACAGGGGTAGGGAGGGGGGCATCCTAGCTTTGGACTGGAGAGGGCGATGATAGTGTGGAAAGAGAGGTTTTGTTTGAGGTGTTGAGGAGACAGGGTTTTGGGGAGGGTTGTGGATTGGGTCAGGACGTTATATGAGGGGGCGTGTGTTCGAATACAGGTGAATGGGAGGCTCGGGAGTGTGGTGGGGATGGGCAGGGGTCTGCGGCAGGGTTGTCCCCTGTCGCAGATTCTCTTTGCTTGCGTACAAGACCCTTTCTATCGTCTAATGGGGACGTGGGGTGCAAGGGGGCGATGGGATAGAGGGCATCGTGGGTTACGTGGATGACACGCGGTGCTCTTGGGAAGTGAGTTGGGTTGAGACGGTTAGAAGGTGTTTACGGACATTTTGTGGGGCAACAGGGTTGAGTGTGAATAGTGAGAAATCTAAATTGTTGGAGGTGGGATCATGGGTGGGGGTTTGGGTCAGGGCCATGGTTGGGTGGTGGTGGATAGCATCACTATTTGTGGTTGTGTACATGAGAGACAGGTATCAGACAAGGAGGTGATTCGGGTAGGGTGGTGCACCGGGTAAAGATGTGTATGCAAGCGTGGAGACCGAGTGATCTTACCTTGAGGCAGGGTTATAGCTGTGAATACGTTAGTCTACAAGGATTTGGTATGTAGCTGGTGTGTACCCTCTGTTGAGGGGGTGTAAATGAGATTGAACGTAGGGTCTTCAAGTATATCTGGGCGAATGGGGCATTGGTTGCGGAAGGATGTGGTTAGGAATGGGGTTGGGAGGAGGTTTGGGGTTAATATGGTTGGAGAAGCGGCTGGTTTGTATGTATGGAAACGATGCCTGGTGAGGAGAGGGGTTTGCGGAGAGGAGGGGATGGAGTGGTGGGGGTGTTGCGGGAGGTGCAGGAGTGGTGGAGGAAAGGAGTTGACTACTGTAGAGATTTGTTGAGAAATTTATTGGTCATAGTGGAACCGCAAAAGTTGAAGGTGAAGCAGATGATGGGTTTTGGTGAGGGGGATCAGGTAGTAGAGGTGTGGCGGTTTTACCAGTATACGATTGGGTACAGATTTGGAGGATTTTAGGGGACTCAGGTTACGTGCGAGGATCGGGAACAAATGTACAGATTCTTGCTTGGGACGGTCGCTTCCAGGGCGGTGTTATACAATATGGGGTTGGTACAGGACGGTAGATGTGAGAGGTGTGGCATGGGGAGACGGCGCTGCACGCGATTTATTTCTGTGAGGCTTTGGGTCGGTGAGGGAATGGATGGGGGGTGGTACGCAAGCTGGGGGAGAGGGACTCAGGTGTTGAGAGCCCTTTTCCTGGACTTCGGTGGATTGGTAGGTGGTGCCAGGGAGGTCTCATGTATTGTGTGGTAGATTTCGTGTGTGGGTCTTGGTGTTTGCGGGAGGTGGGGGCCCAGGAAAGGATCAGGGCTCTGGCTGCAAGAATGTATCGTACAAAGTGTAGAAACAGGCTGGTGTATGGGGGTGGTTGGGATGAGAAGTTTAGTCTGGCTTACAGAAATCTAACAGTGGGTGGGTTATTATAGGGGTTGTTGGGGGCTTTTTCTCGACTGGGGGCCGTGTGTTTGTGTTAGGTATGGTAGGGTCACGTATGTGTTTGTGTGTATTGGGGGTGGCGGGTGGGTGATGACGGTCGACTTCTTACAAGTTGGACGGGGCGACAGTAGGAGGGGGTGTGTGGCTGTGTGTTCAGGAGGGGTTGGTTCTTCGGATAGGCTGGTTGGGGTTTGTTTTTGGTTTTAGGGTGGGGATCATGGGAAGGCGTAAGGGTTGGCCACCTCTGTGTTGGTTGTTTGTATGGTATGTGTGTGTGTGTGTGTGTGTGTTCCTTCTGAATATTGTTGCTTAAGTCTCCTGTGTTGCTTCTCAACCGATGTTTAATGATCATAGTGGTGTGTGTGTGTGTGTGTGTGTGTGTGTATGTGTGTGTTAGTTAGTTAGTTAGTTACCATTTTGTCCTAGGCACATGTCAATTAGACACTAGGCCTGTTGTATGTATGTGTGTGTGTAAGGAAACACTTCGAAATGTTTCTGCCCCACCGGGAATTGAACCCGGCCCCTCCGTGCGTGAAGCAAGAGCTTTACCCACTAGGCCACCGGGGGCGTGTGTACTCACCTAGTTGTACTCACCTAGTTGTGGTTGCAGGGGTCGAGTCAAAGCTCCTGGCCCCGCCTCTTCACTGGCCGCTACTGGGTCACTCTCCTGCGCCATGAGCTTTATCATACCTCTGCTTAAAGCTATGTATAGAGCCTGCCTCCACTACATCGCTTCCTAAACTATTCCACTTCCCGACAACTCTGTGACTGAAGAAATACTTCCTAACATCTCTGTGATTCATCTGAGTCTTCAACTTCCATCTGTGTCCCCTTGTTGTTGTGTCCCATCTCTGGAACATTCTGTCTCTGTCCACTTTGTCAATTCCTCTCAGTATCTTATATGTTGTTATCATGTCTCCCCTATCTCTCCTGTCCTCCAGTGTCGTCAGGTCGATTTCCCTTAACCTCCCTCGTAGGACATACCCCTTAGCTCCGGGACTAGTCTTGTTGCAAACCTTTGCACTTTCTCAGCTTCTTCACATGCTTGGCTAGGTGTGGGTTCCAAACTGGTGCTGCATACTCCAATATGGGCCTAACGTACACAGTGTACAGGGTCCTGAACGATTCTTTATTAAGATGTCGGAATGCTGTTCTTAGGTTTGCTAGGCGCCCATATGCTGCAGCAGTTATTTGGTTGATGTGCGCCTCAGGAGATGTGTCTGGTGTTATACTCACCCCAAGATCTTTTTCCTGATTGAGGTTTGCAGTCTCTGGCCCCTAGGCTGTACTCCGTCTGCGGTCTTCTTTGCCCTTCCCCAATCTTCATGACTTTGCACTTGGTGGGGTTGAACTCCAGGAGCCAGTTGCTGGACCAGGCTTGCAGGCTGTCCAGATCCCTTTGTAGTTCTGCCTGGTCCTCGTCCGATTGAATTCTTCTCATCAACTTCACATCATCTGCAAACAGGGACACTTCGGAGTCTATTCCTTCCGTCATGTCGTTCACAAATACCAGAAACAGCACTGGTCCCAGGACTGACCCCTGTGGAACCCCGCTCGTCACCGGCGCCCACTCTGACACCTCGCCACGTACCATGACTCGCTGCTGTCTCCCTGACAGGTATTCCCTGATCCAATGTAGTGCCTTCCCTGTTACCCCTGCCTGGTCCTCCAGCTTCTGCACTAATCTCTTGTGTGGAACTGTGTGTGTGTGTGTGTGTGTGTGTGTGTGTGTGTGTGTGTGTTCCAAAGTGGTACTTTGTATCAAGGTGCAGGACAATGTTTTACATTGTTAGGTTATAAAGTTTGATTGTGCGTTATGTTATTGGAGGACAAGGTTGTAGTTAGTTTTGTGAGGTTGCCTCATGTTCAGATGAGTGTTATGTTGGTGGTTGGATTTTGTAATATTATTATGTATGTTGAAATATGTTTCAAATAAAATATAAAAAAAAAAAATGCAGATGTATACCGTGTTCTTTCACTACCCTGTGTGTTTGAAATTTTTATATATTGACGTTGTGGACACTCATATGAACTTTGATCAGTGTAATAATGTAATGATAGGCGGATAAATGCAATATCTATGCAAGTTATTTTTTTTGGGGGAGACTTAGGTCTCGTAATCAAAGAGTGTGATAATATATATAATTTTCTATGGAGGATCTTGGGGACACATTCAATACGTTGGGTTTCATTATATATTAGTGTTTGTAGGAATAGCATTAAAGGGTAAATGAGATTGTTTTTTATGTATGGTTATATAGATTAAGGTCAAATGTTGTTAGTTGCCTGTCCTAACGTGGGGTTGTTTTAGGTGTATAGTCATTTACACACGTTTTAGTGCTGTGTAACATATTTTCAATTAAATGTGACTTCATATACAACAATAATAATAATAATAATAATAATAATAATAATAATAATAATAATATCTTTATTTACTACAAGTACATGTACATGGTATACAGGCCTAGCTGACATCAGTGACATACTACTATATAGAAAGTCCCTTGTTATGCTGAGCATTTCGGGCAGATTAGGTCAGTGTCCTAGGATGCGACTCACACCAGTCGACTAACACCTAGGTACCCATTTTACTGATGGGGAACATAGACAACAGGTGTAAAGAAACACGCCCAATGTTTCTGCCCTGGCTGGGAATCGAACCCAGGCCCTCGCCGTGTGAAGCGAGAGCTTTAGCCACCAGACCACCAGAGCCCCCCCCATGTAGGGAGTATTTTATTTTGGTATTTGTATTATTTGGTTATGTTGCTATTATAATGACATGTATGTTGTCAACACATGCTTCATATTGATGAAGCTTTTGTTTTTATGTTTATGAGTTTTTTTTTTAATTTGGAATTGAGTTCTTTGTAAGGATACTTTGTACTGCAATGTATATATGCCGTTAAAAAAAGTCCTGCGTTGCCCTGCGTAGGACACCATAACCTGCGTCTTGAAGGCCTCCAGCACCATGTACAATGGTATGGGATGCCGTTACATCATTTTAAGGTTGAAGGTGCCCACCCAGGTAAACAGCCCCATAGCGATCAAATACACTTTGCATGTCAGTCTCATCCGCCTCAAACGGGACATTTCTCAATCAATTAATCGGACGCTAACTGAAGAACTGACATTCTCACATACATCCAGAAAAAAACAACCATCTCTTAGTGTATATACACTGAAAGGAGACCATAATGCATATTTTAGGTAATAAAGTGTCTTTGGTAGGCTGACTTACGAATACTGCAGAAATGTTGACTTAGTGTAGGTCACCATGAGGTGACCTAGTGTAGCATCACCTATGAGGTGATCTTTTCAACTTAACTACAAGCTACCAACCTACAAATTTTTTTTTTTTGTAAACCTATGAACTGCCTTAATGCCAGTGAGGCTTCTTGATCCAAGAACTGGACTTATTCTTCCCTTCCTTGGATCAAACGTCTCCCATGCCCAGGTGCTATATTGTCCTTATGGGATTAGCGCTTCCTCTTGTCCCATATCTGGGTTGGTCCGTGATTCGATCCTCGGTACGGGTGGTCCGTGGTCGATCCCCAATACGGGTGGTCCATGGTTCGATCTCGGTACGGGTTGTCCATGGTTCGATCCCTGGTACGGGTGGTCTGTGGTTCGATCCCCAGTACAGGTGGTCCCTGGTTTGATCCCAGGTATGGGTGGAAACATTAGAACGTGTTTATGAAAGAAACCTGCTGGTCCATGTTCACCTAGCAGTAAAATGGGTACCTGGGTATTAGTGGACTGGTGTGGTCGCATCCTGGGATAAAACTGATCTAATTTGCCTGAAATGTTCTGCATAATAAGCAGCTTTATATGGTAGTAGGTCATTGATGTCAGCTAGGCCTATATACCTTGCACATGTACTTGTAGAAATAAAGATATTAAATATTATATTAATAAATATTGAATAATTGTTGTTGTTCTTGATTCGCTGGTACTCTCCGCCCGAGTCCTTTCCAGATGGTGACCTGGCCTCGCTCCCTGTCTTGGGAGGTTGTGAGACCTAGCTCCATGGGGAGGAGAAAGCAAGACATCCTCATCTTCTGGGACCAACTGTCCCAGACCTGCCACATTCCCCACCTCACGGGGCTTGTAGCTTCTCATCTCCTCCTTGATTCGCGATACCTCCCGGCCCGGGCTTTCCAGATGGTGACCGCCTTGGCCCCTGTCTGGGAGTGCATGAGACCTATGTTACCATGGGAGGAGGACAAGTACTTCCTCATCTTCTGGGACCAACTGTCCCCAGGCCTAGCCACATTCCCCACCCTACGGGGCTCGTAGCTTTCATCTCCTCCTTGATTCACCGGTACTTCCTGACTCGGTCTTTTCCAGATGGTGACCCGGCCTTGGCTCCCTGTCTTGGGAGTGTCGTGAGACCTATGTCTCCCATGGGAGGAGGTACAAGTACTTCCTCATCTTCTGGGACCAACTGTCCCCAGGCCTAGCCACATCCGCACCCTCCGGGGCTCAGCTTCTCATCTCCTCCTTGATTCACTGGTACTCTCCGGTTCGGGTCTTTTCCAGATGGTGACCCGGCATTGGCTCCTGTCTTGGGAGTGTCGTGAGACCTATGTCTCCCATGGAGGAGTGCATGTACCTCCTCATCTTCGGGTTCTCACCTTCTACTTAATCACCAAACAGCGGCCTTCAGACCGTCATACTTTATCACACATCAGCGGCCTTCAGACCGTCATACTTTATAACCTAACAGCGGCCCTCAGACCGTCGTACCTCATCACCCAACAACAACATTGGCCTTGTAACACTTCTTTGCGTGAGTTGATTCAGGTATTAATGTCGCAGCCACCTAACCCACTCTTAACATATCTTCATGATACTTCCGCCTCTTTACTACTCAACAAGTGAGACCTCTGGTATGTAGAAGGTCTTCAAAGTTTATTACTTTTAGTAGAGTTTTAAGAGATGTCATCAGTGTTGCTTAACACTTTCGTTGAGATTTCAGTGAATGTTAGTTCAAGGATGCTTGTGACACTGCTTGTCATCACTATGTGGGTCCAGTCTTCACTGTACAGCTGTAACATCCCCACTTCACTGTACAGCTGTACATCACACTCTTCACTACGGTCGTGCAAGTTATACAGTCATCACTTTACAGTTATCACTTACAGTCATCATTTATGTACGGGACTTAGTCACTGGGAATAATGTAAGTTATCTTGTTTGACAACTGAGTTATTATCCATAGTTGCAGGTGTGTGTGTGCCTAATATGTGTGCCCACAATATGTGTGTGCCCACAATATTTTGTGCCTACAATGTGTGGCCAAATATGTGTGTCCATAAATTCCCAATATGTGTGTGCCCACAAATGTGTGTGCCCACAATATGTGTGTGCCCACAATATGTGTGCCCACAATATGTGTGTGCCCACAATATGTGTGCCCACAATATGTGTGTGTTTGCCCACAACTGTGTGTGCCACATGGGGTGTGTGCCCACAATATGTGTGTGCCCACAATATTTTGTGCCCACAATAGTGTGCCACAATATGTGTGTGTTTGCCCACAACGTGTGTGTGCCCACAATATTTTGTGTGTGTGTGTGTGTACTCACCCACTTAGGTTGCAGGGGTCGGACTCAGCTCCTGGCCCCGCTTCTTCGCTGTCCGCTACTGGGTCTCTGCCTCCCTGCTCCATGAGCTTTATCATACCTTGTCTTAAAACTATTAAAGGTTCCTGCCTCCATATATCTTTCTTTAGACTATTCCACTTCCTGACTACTCTGTGCTAAGAAATGCTTCCAACATCCCTTGACTCATCTGATTCTTCAGCTTCCAGTTGTGTCCCCTTGTTTCTGTGTTCCTCTCTGGAACATCCTGTCACTGTCTACCCTTGTAAATTCCCGCATATTTTGTATGTCGTATCATGTCTCCTCTGACCCTTCTTTCCTCCAGTGTTGTTAGTCCTATTTCCTCAACCTTTCTTCATAGGACAGACCCTGAGTTGTGGAACTAACTGTCGCAAACCTTTGCACTTTCAGTTTCTTTACGTGCTTGACCAGGTGTGGGTTCCAGACTGGTGCTGCATATTCTAGTATGGGCCTGACGTACACGGTGTACAGTGTCTTGAACGATTCCTTATTAAGGTAACGGAACGCTAATCTTAGGTTTGCCAGTCGCCCATATGCCTCCGCAGTTATCTGGTTGATGTGTGCCTCCAGAGATGTGCTCGGCGTTATACTCACCCTGCAGGTCTTTCTCCTTTGCCGAGGTTTGCTAGCCTGTCCGCCTAGCCTGTACTCTGTCAGCGGTCTTCTTTGCCCTTCTCCGATCTTCATGACTTTGCATTTGGGGATTGAATTCGAGAAGCCAGTTGCTAGATCAGCTGTCAAGCTTGTCCAGGTCTGTTTGAAGTCCTGCTTGGTCCTCTTCCGATGTGATTCTCCTCAACTGAGTCTATCCCGTCCGTCATGTCATTTACATATACCAAGAATAACACTGGTCCTAGGACTGACCCTGCGGTACAGCGCTCGTCACAGGCGCCCACTGTGATACCTCATCACGCACCATGACCCGTTGTTGTCTCCCTGTGAGGTATTCCCTGATCCATTCCAGTGCCTTCCTGTTATACATGCTTGTTCTTCCAACTTTTACTAATCTCATGTGAGGAACTGTGTCGAAGGCCTTCCCAGTCCAGGAAAATGCAACCAACCCACCCTTCTCTCTGCCTTACCTTCGTTACTTTATCATAGAACTCTGGAGGTTTGTTACAAGGATTTGCCTTCCGGAATCCGTTGTCTGGTGTTTATTATCCTGTTAAGCCGAGGTGCTCCACCATTCTTTTCTTGATGATTTTCTCCAGGACTTTGCCACTATCACGTAAGTGACACCGGTCTATAGTTTAGTGCTCTTTCTGTCTCCATTTTTAAAGATGGGACTACGTTGGCTTCTTCCATACCTCAGGTAGCTGCCCAGTTTCAAGGATGTGTTGAATATTATGGTAAGTGGCACACTCAGTACCTCAGCTCCTTCCCGAAGAACCCACGGGGAGATATTGTCCGGACCCATCGCCTTGAGGTATCGAGGTCACTGAGAACTGCTTCATCCTCTTCAGTATTGTGTATGCCTCTAGCACTTGATAATCCCTTGTTGGTGATGCACCCATCCTGTCTACCCAGCTGCTTCCTTCCTCCACTGTGAATACTTCCTTAAACCTCAAGTTGAGCCTCACATACCTCCTTGATTGTTACTGTTCCCTGTCTCTCTCCTCAGCCTTATCACCTGGTCCTTGACTGTTGTCTTCCTTCTGATGTACTTACATCAGTTTCGGGCCTGACTTAACTTTCGATGCTATGTTGTTTCGTACTGTTTCTGGGCCTCCTCTGTACTTGGTGCATACTGCTTCTAGCTCTTCTACTAATCTCTTTGTTTACTTGTGTGTGTGTGTGTGTGTGTGTGTGTGTGTGTGTGTGTGTGTGTGTGTGTGTGTGTGTGTGTTTTGCCAATTGTGTGTGTGCCCACAATGTTGTTGCCCACAACATGTGTGTGCCCACTGCATGTGTGTGTATATGTGTGTCCTACAATGTGGGTTTGCATAAATGTGTATATGTGCCCACAATATGTGTGTGTGTGTTCCCATAATATATGTGTGTGCCCACAATATGTATGTTCCACAATATGTGTGTGTTTGCCCACAACTTTGTGTGTTTGCCATAACGGTGTGTTCCCATAACTTGTGGTTTGCCCACAACGTGTGTGTGCCCACAACTTGTGTTGTTTGCCCACAACGTGTGTGTGCCCACAACGTGTGTGTGTGTTTACTCACCCCATTTGTACTCACCTATTTGTGGTTGCAGGGGTCGATTTATAGCTCATGGCCCCACCTCTTCACTGATTGCTACTAGGTCCTCTCTCTCCCTGCTCCATGAGCTTTATCAAACCTCGTCTTAAAACTTTGTATGGTTCCTGCCTCCACTACGTCGCTTTTAGGCTATTCCACTTCCTGACAACTCTATGACTGAAGAAATACTTCCTAACATCCCTTGACTCATAGGAGTCTTAAAATTCCAAATGTGACCCCTTGTTTCTGTGTCCCCTCCTGGAACATCTTGTCTCTGTCCACCTTATCTATTCTCGCAGTATTTTATATGTCGTTATCATGTCCCCCCCAAAACCCTCCTGTCCTCTAGGTCAGCGGCCGATTTCCAACCCTTTTCTTCGAGGACAACCCCCTTTAGCTCTGGGACACCCCTTGGGAAACCCGCACTTTCTCTAATTTCCACGTGCCACCAGGGGGGTTCCAAACTGGTGCGGATACTCCAGTATGGGCCTCGTATATGGTGTACAGAGTCTTGAAGATTCTTAGTGAGGTATTGGAACGCTATTCTTGGGGTTTGCCAGCCCCCGTATGCTGCAAAAAGTTATCTGATTGATGGGGTGCCTCAGGAGAGGGCTCAGTATTATACTACCCCAAGATCTTTTCCTTGAGTGAGGTTTGAGTTTTTTTGGCCACCTAGACTATACTCTGTCTGTGGTCTTTTTTCTTCCCGATCTTCATGACTTTACATTTGGCAGGGTTAAATTAGGAGCCATTTACGGGACCAGGCTTGTAGCCTGTCCAGGTCTTTTTGTAGTCCTGCCTGATCCTCACTGATTTAATTCTTCCCCATTCACATCATCTGCAAACAGGAACACTTCGAGTCTATCCCTTCCGTTATATCATTCACATATACCAAAAACAGTACAGGTCCTAGGACTGACCTGGGAACCCCCACTCATCACAGGTGCCCACTCTGACACCCTGCCACATACCATGACCCATTGTTGCCTCCTGTCAGATATTCTCTGATCCATTGCAGTGCCTTTCCGTTACATGTGCCTGATCCTCTAGTTTTTATTAAACCCCTCGGAGGAACTGTGTCGACCCTTTGCAGTCCAAGAAAAGGGCAGTCTATCCACCCCCTCTTGTCTTATTTTGTTACCTTGTCAAAAACTCCAGTAGGTTTGTGACTAGTTTTCCCCCCGAAACCGGCTGGTTGTCGTTATAAGTTTGTTCTTTCTAGGTGCCCACCACTCTCCTCCTGATGATCTTCTCCATGACTTTGCATACTATACACGCCAGTGACACAGGTCTGTAGTTTAATGCCTCGTATCTGTCTCCTTTCTTAAAATTTGGCCATTATCTTCCACGCCTCGGTAGTCGCCAGTTTCAATGGATGTTGAAGATTTTTGTTAGTGGCACACACAACATCTCTGGTTTTCTAAGGCCCAAAAGGAGAAATGTTGTCCGGCCCCCACCGTTTTGAGGTATCGAGTTCAATAGCAGCTTCTTCCCTCCTCCTCGATTGTGTGTATTCATCCAGCACTTGTTGGTATACCTCCCTATTCGGGAATTCCGGGAGTCCTTCCTGTCTCCTCTGTAAATACTTCTTTAAGTCTCATGTTGAGCTCCTCACATACCTTTTGCGTTTCTTTAAAACCCCCACCTTCCTTCCTCAGCCGGGGATTACCTGGCCCCTTGCCCGTTGTTTTCCTTGATGTGGCTTACAACCGGCTTCGGGAAAAGACTTGACATGCTATATCATTTTCATATTGTCGCTAAAGCCTTTCTTACCGGATATTCGTTTCTGGGCTCTTCGGCAATCTCTTTATTTTCCTGGGTCCTTTGTCTTCAGTACTTTTTCCATTCTCTATTACACTTAGTTTTTGCCCCCTACACCTCTGGTGAACCAAGGACTCGTTCTGGTCTTCCCATTACTTGTTTCCTGGGGACAAACTCCTCTTCCTCTTTTGCATTTGTGTCACATATTCCATCATTTCTTTTACTGGTTTTCCTGCCATTTTTCTCTCCCACGAACGCCTTGTGGGTTCCCATGCCTTGTAGCCCCCTTTAAGTTTTCGTTTTTCCCTTCCATATTTCTCCCTCTCCACTTGTAGCTCAACATATAATCAAAACACAGAACCAAATGATCACTAGCTCCAAGGGGCCTTTTTTACGTGATACCCCCGATGTCCGAACTACTCAAGGTGAATACTGGATCATCCCCACCTCTCTCTCTGGTTTTAAATGTTGATGCAAAGGTTTTCCCGTACCACATCCATCATCTTTTTTCCCCTTTTTCGGGGCCCCCGGGGGGTCCGGTTTTCCCCAATCAATCCCCCTTGGGATTAAAAAACACCCAAACCCAGTAGCTTGGCTCCCCCCATGTGGGCTCTTCGGTTTCCTGCAGGTTTCCCCCTTGCTCTGTTGCTCGCCTATTTTTTTTGGCCTCCTGAGTTTGGTTGGGGTTTGTACATTAACAATTACCCCTTTTTGGCCCCCTTTAAAACTGAATTGTTCCACTATGAGTCCCTTTCCCCCATTTCCCTCCATTCCTTCCATTCCCCCAAATCCCCCTTCAATGGCAGGAAATCCTCCCCCCCTCTCCCCCCCTTTCTTTCCTGGGTTTGATAGTCTCATTGGCATTTTAATACCTATTCTTAAAACTATGTATGGAGTCTTTGAAGATCACACCTTCAAAGACCATAACATTGCATCAATCACATCTGCTAGAAAATGACAGGATGGATAATGAGAACTTCAAAACCAGGGATGCCAAGCCCATGATGACACTCTTCAGGTCGCTTGTTCTATCTAGGTTGGAATATTTCTGCCCCTAACGCCACCTTTCAAGGCAGGTGAAATTGCTGACCTAGAAAATGTACAGAGAACCTTCACAGCACACATAACTGCGATAAAACACTAGGAACGCTTGAAGTTCCTAAACCTGTACTCCTAGAATGCAGGCAGGAGAGATACATGATCATATACACTTAGAAAATCCTAGAGGATTAGTACCAAACTTCACACGAAAATCACTCCTATGAAAGCAATTGACTAGGCAGATGATGCAACATCCCCCAATGAAAAGCAGGGGTGCCACTAGCATAATAAGAGACAATACAATAAGTGTCAGTGGCCCAGT
The DNA here is from genome assembly GCA_009830355.1 of Cherax destructor. Taxonomy (NCBI): domain Eukaryota; kingdom Metazoa; phylum Arthropoda; class Malacostraca; order Decapoda; family Parastacidae; genus Cherax; species Cherax destructor. The sequence goes on along the minus strand of WNWK01027632.1, from coordinate 2,558 downwards.
ATATAGTATAAGGGGGATTACCAATAAACCCCTGGCTGTCTTCAAGCAGGCACTGGAAAAGCACCTAAAGTCAGTACCTGACTGGCCAGCAGTAACAGCCTGGTTGATCAGGCCCTGATGCACCATGAGGCCTGGTCATGACCGGCCGCAGGGGCGTTGACCCTCTCCAGGTATACTCCAGGTATCACTTCTTCATTGAGGTCATTCCTTTTTGCAACCACTCTGAGACTGAAGAATTACTTCCTGACATCCCTGTGACTCATCTGTGTGTTTAGCTTCGGCTGTCCCCCTGAGAACCTGTTTCCCACCTCTCAAATAACCTGTCCCTGTCTGCCCTATTGATTCCTTTTAGTATTTTGTATGTTGTTGTCATGTCTCTACTGATCCTTCTGTCCTCCATGTTGTTAAATTTAGTTATTTTAGCTTTTCCTTTGTAGGTCATACCCTGCTCTGAACAAGTCTTGTTGCATACCTATGCACTTTTCCAGTTTCTTAACATGTTTCCAAGGTGTGAGTATCATACTGGTGCTGTGTAGTCCAAGATGGGCCTGAATACGTTTGTGTGCCCACACAACATATGTTACCATACATATCAAACCAATTGATTCAGACCTGTTGTTAAAAGCACCTCCTCTCCCTAACGTAATTGAGACACAATACACTGTGTCATACAAAACTAGATTCAATTCAGTTCTCTCCCTGTTTTTCCAGTTTTCTTTTAACTCCCATACATAAGTAACACATCTTGTCCCACTGTATTTCTATTGTAACTAAGTAACTTGCTGTATGGTCACCATCTCAATTCAGTCACTCCACAAAACTGAAGATCATTGAATTAGTTTGTTATACATGTACATAATATGTAATTCCTTTGTAATTGACCATTTGTTATTAGCTACCTTTTTATTGTACTTATGATTGTAGTTAACTGCATAAAGAAGTCCTACTTAATAGTCTGTGTTTAGATCTTAAGTAACATTTAAACATTAGGATTAGTTTGCCTGAAATGCAGCTACTAGTGGCTTTTTTTGTGCCTTACATTTCTTATTACATGTAAACTACATTATCTTTGTACTGCATAAAAAGAAAAAAATTAATTAGAATTTGAATATAACAAGTGTCTACAACAGTGGGATGAATTGAACATGTGCAACTTGGGTGTGTCTTGTTTTGAAGTATACAATTATGAAATATTAGAGATTTCTGACTGATCCATAACCTTGTCAAGTCAGTGTGATTCACGTTATTCCAGCCAGTTAACCATAGCAGTGTTTTTTAGTTGGAGGGAAATTAGGTACAGTATTTAATCAAGAATCTCAGTAGTTGTGTCTCATAATTTGATCTGCTTTCAGAGTAGAATGTTAAAGGTTTGGCCTTACTGTTTATTTATAAATTTCTTAAACTTAGTACAGATCTCCTTCTTTACCAATGGTTCGAATTCGATACAGTACTGTACATTTATTGATAAGATAAACTTATATTCATTTATTTACTTTTCAGTATGGATTTAGTTACATAATTATGTGTATTTACTTATTCAATGACTAGTTATTTATTTACTTATTTATTTATCATATATTCATATTTACTAATGATATTTTCAACTTACAATGGGTTCTTTGGAATGAACCCCCTTCTGAGTCAAGACCCTGTACAGAACAAATTGTTTGTTTAAATTGTGGCTAATGTGAAATCTTTATCTTTATTTAGCAGTGCTCTTCTCTTTAATGATCTTCTACCATTATTGCCTATTTCAATACATATAAAATTTTAAAGCAGTTCCCTGTATTTCTGATACTGTAATTTTTTTTAGGTCTTGACGCCTGAAATTTTGTTCATGGGATATTGGGGAAACCTTCCAAAACTGAAGAGAACAAAAAAAAAACATAAGTAAAGCAACCAAGGGGGATGCATGATGAAAGAATCCGCATTAAGGTACTGTCATTATAATTTTGGTACTTTTTTAAAGTTGGTTTTGAACATGCATACTGTATAAGATAAAAGCAGAAGATAGTATCAGTAGTGTAAATATTCATATTTATGTTACAAGGAACAAGTAAAACTAACATGGGGAAGTAAGGAAGAGAAACCTTCAGGTTTTAATTTAAATCTTTTGATCTTTTCACCCCCATGCCAAATACAATGCATATAAAGAGTCCCAAGATTTGGAACTCATTGCCGAACCAGAAAAAGGTCCTGTCTGAACAATTTAGAGCTATAATTAAAAATCACCTCATCTCCCTAACATAATTATCCAAACAAAACTAACTCATCCAACTAGTACTTTGTTTTCACCATCTCTCATATAATCTTTCCATAAATCATAGAACCAGTTAAACTGCTCAAGAAATCATAATTAATTTAAGATCACTAATCAGTTTAAAGTATTAATACATACCTAAAAAATTTTATTTTTGTAATTTTTACTAATTGAATTTTTTTGCTACCCTTCTCCATAAATTTTTCAATTTAAAATTTTTTTTAGCTCTTTTTTTTTAAAAATACACTCTTTCCCCTATCTCCCCTTTTTTTGGGGCATGGGGCTCAAAATAAAAATC